>ONZK01004241.1:16143-38436 GCA_900322385.1 Pharnaceum exiguum
TTAACGGGTAGGCTCTTGGGTTTACCTAGTCTAAGTGGATTCATTTCGCTTAGATTGGGACCCCTGTGCCTACAGCAGGGGGTGATTAAATGTGCATGCAGGATGATTAATCATAAGAAAAAGGGCGATTCAATACTAAAATCAAATCAAAAACAAACAGTAAAAATAAAACTAACAATAACGTCAATGAAACAGTAAACTAAAACAAAAAAACAAAAAACTAACAAAATGTAAAATGAATAAACACTTACTTGAGTTTCCGTCGTGCTTATTCATCTGCGGAGGAGGTGATCGCGGTGGCGGTGGCTGAGGAGCTTTAATTTAATGGCTGCTTGTTTTTTACCCATTTGTGTTTGTTGATATAGAGTATTTGATGAGAAACTACAGAATTTTGATGATTAATCGCCCAAGTTTGGCTTTTAGTCCCCCCAAATTTGATGATAAATTGACCTAATTTGGATGAAGGTCGAGAGAAGAGAGAGAACGAGGAGCGGGTTTTTTGTCACGTGAAAAAATGAAAGGAGGAGAGAGAATGGGTGGGTTTGGGTATTTATATTTTGGGCTGAAACGGTTTTGGGTATGGGATGGAGGTTTTATTTTCTGGTTGGTTTTTTGGGCCAGGCCCTATATATGTTACCTGGTGTACCATGCTCATTGTACACCGGGTGTAGGATTTACGGATTCGTGAACGATGATCAGATATTCAGATCAATAGAGGGGGGCCTAAGCTAAGATTTCATTAAAGTTAGAGAAATAGGAGGAAATCATTTTACATAAGCTCATGAGTGAGTGCATATATGGTAAATTGGCAGATAATCGTGTAGTTATCTAACTATATACATGAGTTGTTCACAATCTTTACCCGATAACTAATTTAATAATTTGATAAGGTTTGAGAGGGGTGCAATACGTTTTGATAAGGATGGTTGAGAGGGGTGAATGTGACTATCTTATGAATCATAAAACTACACGTTAATTTTATGACAATTTAAATCACACAAAAATAGGTTTAAAATAAGTGTCACATGCAATCGCTAATGAATAGGCACTAGTAAACTAAAAAATGTATTGATGAAAAAAGAGAGGCAATAATGAACATAAATCTTTGTTGCACAAATATTTTATTAAAATCAATAGTCCATTTTGGGATAACTAGCTATAAGCATTTTCTAAATTATTTACAATTTCAACAAAAATTGTGGAAAGAAAATCAAGGCTAAGAGTGATTGTTACACTACATGCCTAAGAGACTATTTATAATAAAATCATTCCGAAGCATTTCATAGTATCAGTCTAATACTTTTCAGCACTTCAGTATTTACTATTTAGTATAATTCAAGTTTCAGTTTATGTTATTTTATACGCACAAAAAGCTTTAGTCAATTCATTTTAAGGAGGTCTCACCGAAAAAATCAACCATGAAAATATGTTTACTTAATTTTAGAAACAATTCACTTCAATAATTATTAATTGTATTTATTTTATTTCTTTTTAATACAAATCACTTATGTAAGTTTTCTTACAGATTCAAATCACTTAGTTTTTAAAATGACAGTTTTAACTTTAATATTATACATATTAAGAACACAACAATTATTTCATAAATTATCTAATTGGTATTTCAAATTGAAAGGATAACTAACATTCAAAAAAGAAAAATATCTATCCTTTTTTTTCCTAAACAAATTAAATGTAAAAAGTATGATTGATATATCTAACATGATACGAATAAAATATTGTTGAAATATGAAATTTCATTTCAACTCAAATAAAAAAGTTTGATATGAAGTACATAAGACATGAACATAAAATTGTGATCCGTGCAACGCACGGGTAACAAACCTAGTCTATCTATCTATATATATAAAAGAGACATTTTTCTTGAACTCACAGCGTGCCACATAGGACGCCACATATGAATAAAAAATACCAATAAGAAAAAATCTCAATGTGTTTATTGGAAAAAGAAGTTAAGTGATCATGTTTAAAGAAAAAAGAAAAAAAAGTAATCCACTAACAAAAGTGACCCCCAAGTCTCGATTGACGTTTTATAATTTACACCCCTCTCAAAACATATCAATTAAATTAGTTATTGACAAATCTTTTCCCTTTAAAAAAATAAATTATTTGACAAATCATCTTTATCAGATAGTGATTAACGTGATGCATCATAAGATTAAACCACTACCAAGTACCAACGTGATGCATCATAAGTCTATCTAACCACTACCATCTTGCAACCCCTCTCAAAACTTATCAAATTATTAAATTAGTTACAACCCAACACAAATGCTTCCTTGATACTAGATGAAATATTATCATGTCCGTCACAATAAGATACCAATACAAACTCTACGTGTGCAAACTAAGAAACCACTATATATATGATCTATAGTTTCACATTGCCTTACAATTTGTTTACGTCAATGGTTTATTATTCTTTCAATTTTAAAATGTTCGTTGTGTATGATTGCCTTGCAGGTGTCATTTGATTACTTTTTTTTTTGGTGTAAAGGGGGCACTGAGGCCGGTAAGAATCGAACCCCCAACCTTAAGGGTTGAAGGTGTGCTCTCTACCACTTCAACAACTCTCTCTTCTTTGTCATTTGATTACTTTGAAGTTCCATCGACTTTAGGTGTTCTTTAAAATTGTGAGTATGTTTATTTCATTGCTTATTATAAAGTTTCATGTTTTGATGCATTAGTTTACTTTTTCAATCGATGATTGCAGCCATAAAATATTTATGTTTATTTTATTTTTGATGATGAGAGTTTAGGTCGAGTATATGATATTTTATGCATCATACTGGGACTGTTGTTGTTGTTGTTGTTGTTACATACAAGTTTGCAAACTCTTTACATGCGCAAGCCAGGAAACCATGTATATGATAGTTTCACAATGCTTTCAATTGTTTTATGTCAATGGTCTAAAATTCTTTTTTATTTTATGTTCTAATTCATGTTGGCATTCAGTCAATTTTAACGTGAGTTCATAATTGCATATACTGTAATTAATGATTGAAATAATGTTCAAAGTCAAGATTGTTTGTTTTAATTTCTCATTTACTTCTCTTTTGTGATGTGAGGAGTTATGATATTTTTCGTTTGTCTTTCCAGGTGATAGATGACTATTTAATTAGAGGTATTTAGGTAACAAATTATAGAAGAGAAGCCCATAGATTGTACATTCAACTGCTGATGTGTAAGCAAAAAAGACACATCTCATTTGTATAAAGCTGTTAATTTTCTTTGGTACTTTTTGAAGGTTCATTTGTTACTTCCAAGTTCCAACCACTGCATGATGGTGATGATTGATAGGTTTAATAGACTAGACTGAAACCATTCTTCTAATGTTAAATTTCCCTCATGATCGAGCTCTATTAAAAAGTTATGACTAATTAGAACTAGGTCAATTTAGTTCAACCTTTTATGGAGTTCAAAATATGTGTTTGTATTACATTAGTATTTGAGCATCGAGTTTAATCCAAATAATCGGAATTACTTCTGTATGAGAACACCAGTTGCCACAGAATCGATTAGCGCCAGATACGTTTTCAGTATAGAAAACCCACGTGACAGCTATTCCGCTAGAGAAGCACTTTGTGCTCCTTCGTGAATGCTAAGGCTTGCATTTAGTTGTTGTTTTTTATGGAGTCTTGCATTTAGTTGTCTGTAAGTAAATATGTAATGCTTTATTTGCAGATTGGTAACTGACACTGATACGATGTGCATATGAGCGCATATGCAGAGGTTTCTATTTTAAGTTTGACATTAATTGCAATGAATAGTGGATACTTACAAGGTGAAGCTACTATGGTGATTTGGCTACAATAAAATTTCATGGGATAAAGTACCTGGCAATAGTTAAAGAAGCATTAGACTAAGAAATATATTTCTTCGATTCATGCGGTTTTGATCAGGCTATAAATAAAAAGGGGGTGAAAGAGAGGCTATTAGCCCTTTAAAATCATTAGACTTTTCATAGTCTAAAAAGTGTAATATTCAGTTCACTTCAATAATTTTTTGACATTAACATAAAATTGTGTTTCGTGTAACGCACGGGTAAGAAACCTATCTATCAAAGCATTTTTTTTTTAGCATCCATGACCGAGCCTAGAGCACAAGACGCATTGGGTGAGGTACTGAGATTCAAGAATTTGCATCATGTTTTATGGGTTTTGGGGAGCTATCCTATGGATATAACTCCTTGGTCCCCCTCGCTTTCCGATTGATAATTAAATACCGGAATTAAAAAGGACCAATACACAAAAACAAAGGGAAAGATTAATTTCTCGGTTAGACTTCCCTCACAGTAGTCGTATGAAGCTGGTAAATTTATCCCTTTGGCATAGGAGATCCATAAATTATCATCAAGCGATCTTCTAATCTATGCATATCATCAAAATGCCAGTTGTTCTACGCATACTCAAATTGCTAATCATCTTCCATCGGAAGAAAAAAATACACATCATATTTGACAAAAAAAAAGTGTTACGGAAAAGTTGTTTGTTTATAATAATAATAGTTCATAATATAATAAAGCACATAAATGACTTTTGTTTGAGAAAAACATAAATCAATTGTAAAGAGACAAAGGAAACTATATATATCTCCAATACAATAGTTGTACTTTTTCTATAAGCAAACTCCTCTCTTAATTTCACAAGATGTTGGTTGTGTTTGGGATAGTGAAGCTTTGTTTCCTAACTTAAGCTCTATTTAGTTCAATTTTGATATTTTACTTACTTTTAATTTAGTTTTAGATTTTCAATTTAATTTAAATGCTCATTTATTTTCTTATTTAATATCTAACACACTAGAAAACACCCTTATTTAATATCAATTTTATAGATTTAAATGTCTTTGTGAAAAGGTATCCCAGAATAGCCCATGTGTATTTTTAAATAAATAATTTGGAACAAATATACACATCAACAAATTAGTTCATTAGAAATAGAGACCTTTTATTTTGATATAACAAAATCTATGTGTAGGAAAAATATTTCCATTGCTATGAGAATTTATTAGTTTTTTCAAATTAAATATAACAAAGATACGAGTATTAAAATTTTGCAAATAATTCCTAACAAACGATATCACATCTACACTATTATGATATAATTTTTAAATATTACTCCCTTCGTCTGTATTTGAACTGGACATTTAACTTTTTGAGTTAAGTTTGATTAATAATTGGAAAAATAATAGATAGTTAAAATTATGGGTTTCATTTTTCAGTTGTAAGGGTTCATTACTCAGTTGTAAAGGAGTAATGTAGTTAAACTACAACTAAATTAAAATAGGTGAATCATGATTAAACTAAAATTAAATTATAACCAGAATGAAGCTAAACTAATATGATTTCATTTAAATCCGATTCACATTAGTCTATTTTGAAGTAAAAAAGAACATATCCAAAAATAGCATTAAAATCAATTCTTAGATTTTTTTTTAAAGATAAATTATTTTTAATAATAATAAGTGATGGTAGAATTTTAGCAAGAAATAAAAATAAATAAATTATGTTGTGGTTTTTTAAAGTTATGTAGGTTTAATACATCGAAAAAAAAACAATAATAATAAGCTAGATGAAGCAGCTGAGAGTCGGTGGTACTTGAAGGATAAAACGGTCCGTTTTTCTTCCCCTTGCTGCTCCGATGGCCAAACGTGGCCGACCACCAAAGAAATCTACAACAACAATCTCGTCTAGTCATCAGCAACACATTGATACTTCTCACTCATCAGATGATAACGCATCGAAGGACAATCCTCGCTCTCAAGTTCCGCTCACATTTGGGGATATTCTGCAACACGAGGTTAGCTTAACTCCAATAAAAAAATTGTCAGGTGCCCCTCCTATTGATTCTGTTCCTGAATCTATTCCTATTGCTATTAATGAAACTAATGCTGAATCGCAAGTTCTTAATTCTAATATTAAGAATCAACAAAGTTGGAAGGATAAGTTGGTTCCTGATAAAGGCATGGCCCTTGATTTTATTGCTCCATCAGATGATGATGATGTTATCATAGAAATGGATGACATAACCTCTGAAATTGACTATTGGCAGCACACTTTAGTGGGTACAGTTGTAGGGAAAATGGTCACCCTTGATCATATGACTGATTATGTTTCAAAAAATTGGAACCATGTGAGCATGCCTGAAGTTTTGTACTTCAAGAAGGGCTGGTACTACTTTCGCTTTCATTCTAATGTGGATAAAGAGAAAGTACTGAGAGATGGAACATGGCAAATTGGAAGCAATGTCATTATTCTCAAGCCATGGACTCCCAGATTAGTGTAGAATTGGACTCTTTGACTAATATTCCGGTTTGGGTGACTTTACCTAATCTCGACCCCTGTTTCTGGTCAGCAAAGAGCCTAAGCAAAATTGCAAGTAAGATAAGGATCCCCATGTATGCAGACAAATACACTAGCAGCAAGGCTA
The DNA here is from genome assembly GCA_900322385.1 of Pharnaceum exiguum. NCBI lineage: Eukaryota > Viridiplantae > Streptophyta > Magnoliopsida > Caryophyllales > Molluginaceae > Pharnaceum > Pharnaceum exiguum. The sequence goes on from ONZK01004241.1 coordinate 22,590, forward strand.
AAATCTCTTTTGCTCGAATACTTGTGCAAGTGGATGTTTCGGCTTCACTGATCAAAGAGATTCATCTAGTCACTCTCTTTGGGCATAAAATTACTCAGAAAGTTAACTATGAATGGGTTCCTTATTATTGCCTTACATGTCATAAGTTGGGTCACGAGACTTCTTCTTGTAGGCTGAATGCAGCAAACCATCCTCATCCCGAAGTTGCTTTGAAGAAAGCGGTAAAGAATGTTGAGAAACAATGGAGGCCTGTTGTGCATTGTGATAATGGTATAGTTGCGCCTGATCTTACTTCACTTGGTTCTGATATTGTGGAACAAAATAGAGAGACTACAAAGCAGACTATTGCAGAGAAAGATTCTACTTCAATTTCAGTTCAGAGGTCTTCTCAACATGTTATGGATAATGAAGGCTTTACTGTTGTTTCTGGTAAAACTATAGCAAAAAAAACTGCTACTCAAGCTAGGGTCATTGCTAGAAGTTTAAACTTATTTGAGAGCCTTCAAAATGATGATGCTCAAGAAGGAAGTGCACTGGATATGCTAAATGCAGCTGTTCAAAGGATTATTGCAGTGGAAGAGAAGGCTGGTGGCACTCTCTCTACCACACATAATGATAGCAACAATCTGGAACATCAGGGGGCTCAATGACCCCCTTAAGCAACAGGAAATTCACCAGTTCCCGTTGCTTCACAGAGTGACATTTGGTGCCCTCTTGGAAACAAGAGTAAAAGAGAAGAATAGTAAGAAGATTATGAAAAAATTCAAAAAGTATACCTTTTCTACTAACTATTCAGCTCATTACAATGGAAGAATTTGGATGTTTTGGGATGAGTTTGAAGTTCAAATGACTGTTCTAGTTGTAACTTCTCAACTCATGCATTGTGAGATGAAAAACAGAAGAACTGCTTTATCTGTTTTTTTCACTTTTGTGTATGCCTCGAATAGCAGCGAAGATAGGAGAGTTCTGTGGGCAGACTTGATTACCATTTCACAAAGTACTCATTCTCCTTGGATTTGCACCGGAGATTTTAATGTCGTCTTGAATCTTAATGAAAGGATTAGCAAAGCTGCAGCTAACTTTCATGACATTCAGGAGTTCTGAGATTGCATTCAACTAGCTCAACTTACTGATCCTGCAAGTGGATCTTTTCACACTTGGTGCAACAAACAAGACCCCCCTAATAGAGTCTTGAGTAAACTGGATATAGTCATGGGAAATAAAGAATGGTTTATCAAAAACATTGCAGTTTCTGTTGAGTTCAAAGTCCCTGGCATCTCCGAACATTCCCCTGCTGTCATTGAGTTTATGAATCACAATGTAAGTAAACCAAAGCCCTTTAAATTTCTTAATTTTTGGGCTGATGATGCTTCTTTTCTAAGTATTGTGCAGCAGGCTTGGAATATTCATGTTGTCGGTACAAAAATGTTTAAATTAGCAAAAAAGCTAAAATCGGTCAAGCGCGCTCTGAAGCTTCTTCACAGAAACAAATTTTCCAGAATTTCTGACAGAGCAAAGCTAGCTTTACAGGAACTTGAGCAATGTCAGGCCTTGTTACAGCATGATCATCATAATCAGGTCCTAATTACTGAAGAAAGAAGACTCTCTGACTTCTACTTACAACTGAGGCAAGCTGAATTTAGTTCTCTCTTACAGAGAGTAAAAAGTGAGCACATGAATCAAGCGGACGAAAATACTTCCTATCTGCATACCCTTGTTTCTGAAAGGAAGAGTAAACAGTATGTGGGGACTATTAATGACATAAATGGTAATAAAAGATATGATGTTGAAGCTGCATTTCTTGAATATTATCAAAGCCTCTTGGGGTCTCAACATGAAACTGAAGCTTTGGACCCTTCTTTACTGGATGGCCCTCAAATTTCATTAGAACATGCCGCGGCTCTTACTGCTCCTATTACTTCTAAGGAGATCAGGGAAGCACTTTTTCAATTGGTGACAACAAAAGCCCAGGTCCGGATGGGTTTAATTCCTTTTTCTTTAAAAAGGCATGGCAAATAGTGGGAAATGATGTTTGTCCTGCAGTTAAACAATTTTTGACAAAAGCTCTTTATTGGGAGAGCTGAATGCAACTTCACTAGTCTTACTACCCAAAGTTGCCCTGCCTTCAAGTGTAGCAGATTTTCGTCCTATAGCTTGCTGTAATGTAGTTTATAAAACCATTACCAAGTTGTTAGCCACTAGGATGCAATCGAGTATGCCTGACGTGATTGGTCAAGAACAAGCTGCATTTGTCAAAGGAAGACTATTGTTTGACAATACTATGCTTGCCCATGAACTAGTGAGACGGTATGGAAATAAGCACTTATCTCCCATAGTTTTGATGAAAATTGACATAAGGAAAGCTTTCGACAATGTCAATTGGAAATTCTTGAAGGATTGTTTGCTGTTGTTCGGTTACCCTGCTACTTTTGTACATTGGATATATGTATGCATTTCTACCCCTCATTATTCAGTGGTCCTTAATGGAGCTCTTCATGGTTACTTTGCTGGAAAAAAAGGGATACGCCAAGGAGATCCTCTCTCCCCTTATCCCTTTGTTATATGCATGGAGGCGTTATCACGAATGCTTCGAAAGTTGCTACTGTCAAAGCAATTCAGCTCTCATCCGAAATGTGCTAAGATTGCCACAAATCACTTGGTTTTTGCGGACGACCTGCTTATATTTATGAGGGGGGACGTTCCTTCAGTTCGATGCGTTGTGCAGACATTGAAAGCCTTTGAAGGCATATCAGGCTTAGCCATTAATCCGGCAAAATCCGATATTTATTTTGGGGGAGTAACTTCAGTGATTAAGGAAGCTATTCTTGCTGTTGCTGGATTCTCCGAGAGTCATCTGCCATTTAAGTATGTTGGTCTTCCACTTGACTCAAAAAGACTCACTTTAGCTCTCTTCCAACCCCTCTTAGATAAACTCAGGGCAAAAGCATGCCATTGGGCTACTTCTCTACTCTCATATGGAGGTAAATTACAACTCTTAAACTCTGTTGTTTTCGGATTACTAAACTTCTGGGGGTCTGGGCTTCTTTTACCTAAGAACATCATAGAAAAGATCAATAAAATCAGAAAAAGCATGATTTGGGGGCATCCACTTGGAACCAGAAAGATGATCCTTTTTAGTTGGGAAAAGATATGTTATTCTAGAAAGTAAGGGGGGTTAGGGATCAAAGAAGTTCTAAGCTGGAACAAAGCATTGCTTTTGAAAACATTCTGGAGATTACTTTCTGATCAACAGGGCATATGGTTTAAATGGATGGCTGGCTATGTGATCAAAGGTCAGGACTGTTGGCATATTCAAAAGGTCACGACTTCATCTTGGCTCTGGAAGAGTTTACTCTCTGTAAGAGACGATCTTATTCTTAAGGCCGGCTCTACTGCTAGAGCAATGCAGCTCCTTGAAACTTGGGCGTGTAACGGGAAGTTTAATGTTGGTAAAGCCTATAAGTTCCTATGTAAAAACCAACGTACATGTGTGTGGTACAGAACACTATGGGATCCCGTTACCTGTCAAAGATACACCATAGTTACATTGATGGCTTTGAGTAATGTGTTGTTTACTCAAGATAACTTACAGAAAAAGGGGGTTCCAGCTAGCTAATAGATGCTATATTTGCAAGCACCATATCGAGACAGCTGCTCACTTGTTTTTCGCTTGCTCATACTCTATGTCAGTCTGGCGAGCTGCTCAAGAATGGATTGGAAGTCGACAATGTTTTTCTCAGCTGAACAGAGAATTTAGAACACAACGTGTTACGAACAAAGGGAAACACTGGCGGAAGAAGCTGAAAAGACTAGTCCTCAACGCATTAGTGTATACTCTGTGGTTGGAAAGAAATAGTCGGGTATTCGCAGATTCTGAAGCACCAGTAAGTGTCACAATTAGGAAGATCAAAGCACTTGTGAAGCACAGAATGAATTACTTCTATTGAAACTCACCTCATATAGCTCAGATAGATAGGTTTTTGATTAGCTAAATCGTTTTTTGCTGTACATCTGGGTATGCCTGGATTATTGGAAATGTTTATGGATATTTTCCTATAGGGTGGTGCTTTGCCATCCTTTGGGAAATGATATTTTATTTGAAATGAAATTAACCATTTTCCAAAAAAAAAATACATCGAAAAAACTTAAAATTAAAAGGTTTTTCCGTGAACAATATTAATTTAAGTTTAACCATAGTTATTGAGGCACAACAAATGTTTGTCCGTACAAAAGAAGCAAATATGATCATCTAATATATGAAAATACGATAAACATTTCATGTTTATTTTTAAAAATAAAAACGAGTAATAAGACAAAAAATTATAAAATTGTGGAACGTGCAACGCACGGGCAAGAATCTAGTTTATATATATAAAGCTGAGTTTTTTCGTGAGCTCCTAGCTATGCCCTATGGGTGTCACATGGGACGGAGGGCTCTGAGGTATGCCACATAGGAATAAAAAAAACCAATAGGAGCTCATAACTATGCCACATAAGATATGTTAGGAGCCAATGAAAAAGTGACAAAAAAAATAGATAAGAATTTCAAATTATATATTATATAGTATTTTTTTATAGATAGGAATTTACATATTTAAAAAAATAATGTAGACCAATGAGATATGAAAAAAAAATCCAATTAGAGTATGTAAATAACAAAATTATTTTGGGATCCTTCTCTTTTTGACATTGATGTTTTAATGATAAGTGATCAACTTTTCCATTGTCTTATTTTATTTAAATAAGAAAGGGAATCTATTTTAATCATAATTTCATCTATTCTTCAAATAATAGTAACGGAAGAAAGTTTCTCTTGAGTGATCTTGAATGCATATCACAATCTATTTATCATCCATGTTTGTGCTATGGTGATCTAAATGTGGTACTTCAGGCTAATGAAAAAGTTGGCTCTGTTGCTGTAAATTTAGGTTGATGTGCTAAATTTTGTTACTGGCTTGATTGATCTACCTACCACCAAATGTTTTTTCACTTGGATTAATAAGTAAGATCTATCAGGTCATGTTATTAGTAAACTGGATAGGGTAATGGGCAATTCAACTTGGTTCCTCTCACAAATTCAAGTTACAGTGGAGTTTTTTTTATAAAGAGTTTTTCTTACTACTCTCATTCTTTGGTTTCTTTCATTAGTGTACCTAATATGAAAGTAAGGTCTTTTAAGTTTATAAATTTGTGGGCTAATGATGAATGATGATCCTACATTCCTTGATATTGTGTAGGATGCTTTGAATTGAAGATGTGATGGATTTGCAATGTTTCAAGTAGAACTGAAAAACAAAACTTAAGCCTCTTCTAAACTCTCTTCTGCTCATGAATATTGAGCCATTAATCTAAGAGTTAAGCAAGCTATGGAATGTTAGTTACAATGTCAAACAAATCTGCAAATAACTGATTGTGTTCAGTGATAAATAAATAAGGAAATTTGAGAGGAAGTTATGAAATTCTTAGAAGAGCATAATTAAGTGCTAATCATCAAAGAGTAAAAATACACTACATGAACTGTATTGATGAAAAATTTACCATTTTCATACTATTGTTGCAAATAAATCACATAGACAAATTTTAGCAAACTTAAGCATTTTTGCGGCGTAGAATTAAGGTTGAAGATGCTTTTTTTGAGTTCTGCAAAGAGCTTTAGGCGCTAAGAATGCTACAAAGGATTTTAATCCTATTTTAGTTGATGGACCAAAAATATAAGCAGAAAACTTAAGGTTTGGTTACTAGTGTCGCTGATGAAGAAATCAAAGCTGCATTGTTCTCGTTTGGTGAAATCAAAGCCCTGGTCTTAACGGATTTACTTCTTCTTCTTTTACAAGAAATCTTGGGTTATCACTAAGAAAGACTCGTGTCTTACTATCAAGGAATTTTTTTCTTCTGCAAAAATGGTGCATGCACTAATTGCTACACCATTAGTGTTGCTTCCAAAGTTGATAAGCCTGTTAATGTTGAATTTTAGGCCAATTGTTTCATGTAATGTTCTACACAAAACTTTGCCCCAGTGGATTTGTTACCCTCTGTAAACCACTTGCACTTTGACCTTTGTTGCCACTAAATTGACGAATTATGGTTGAATTATTAAAGTGTTCTTCTCCTAGAATATCAAGAGAAAAATCAGCAGCATGTTCCAATTGGCGTGCTGCAGAATCAAGCTTGTACTGTGCTCAAATTCATCCCATCGAGAACTCCATTCTTTCCATTTAACAAGTGTCCATTTCTTAGCCAAAGTACATGTAGGTACATGTGGCCGATCTCTCTTACTAAAATATAGGAGGGCGAACCAACTTGGGTTTCTTACCATGTGTGAGAATAATATTTTCACAATTAGGATAATCATGTACCCACGCATCAATCAGGATAGATTTGGAAAAAGAAAAGAATGAAGATCCTTTTTCCCACATTGCTAGTATAGGGCCATACATGAGTTTATTTATAATTAAAGGAACCCATCCACACCCATTTTCTATTTTTTTTGGTTGAAACCACTGTTGAAAACTGGACTAGACCGGCCGGTTCGACCGAGAGCTTGTAGTAATGCATATATGGAGATGAAGACACTTATCTTATAGTGGCAGACTAATTTTAGTTAACTCTGTCCTTATGTCCTTGTTCACTTATTGGTGCTTCATTTTCATCATCCCCAAGGGAGTTATGAAAAACATTATTAATATATGTAGAGCCTTTCTTTGGGAAGGTAAATCTACACCTAATAAAATCCCTCTTGTCAAATGGGATACTATATGTAAGCCCAAAAAGAATGGAGGTTTAGGTGTTAGAGATTGTGGTATATGGAATGTGGCTGCTATGGGGAAACTGATATGGAATATAGCTCGGAAGCAAGATATTCTTTGTGTTAGATGTGTCAATCATGTCTACCTAAAGAACACAGATTTATGGAGCTATTCACCAACTATTGATTCAAGCTGGACTTGGAGGAAATTGTGCAAAGTCAAGGACTCTCTTAAAGCTGGATATAATAACAACCTGTGGCTTCATTCTGCTACTGGTTAATACTCAGTGAAAAGTGCCTATGTATGGTTGACTCAACAGCAAAGAAGAGTTGTTTGGTATAGTTGGATCTGGAATTCTTATTGTGTCCCCAAGTACTCTTTTATCTGTTGGCTTTATATGCATAAACGCATACAGACTAAGAGTAGGCTTCTGAAACATCAGATTGTAAATGAGGATTTATGCCCATTATGCTGTACAATGTCTGAAACTCAAAAAACTTGTTTTTTGACTGTCAGTATAGTATGATGTGCTTACAGAAGTGGTTACACAAATTGAAGCTCAGGTTTTCATCAACTGATGCTATGAAGCTCTGGAAATATATCAGCGGAGGGTCGAGATTTGAAAAGAAAAGAAGAGTATTCTTGCAGGGTAGCCTAGCTGCTTTGATCTGTGGCATCTGGATTGTTCGAAATGAAGCTGTGTGGGAAAAGCGAGTCACCCATCCTGACAAAATGATTGAGCAACTCCATTATACTAAATGTAACCGAGTGTTGAGTGTATGTAATGTGAGAGATAGAATGAAAATTAAGCAGTGGATGTAATGAGTAGCTAGAGAGACACATGGTGATGGGGGAGCCTTTCCTAGAAGGTACCTTCCATCTCTTTGTGTTTTCTATGACTGAATTGTGTTTTGTATTAAATTGTTTTTTGGCAATAAAATTTCTCATTTACCAAAAAAAAATAAAATGCCGTTTTTCAAAATCGATTAAACCAGGTGGGTAAAAAACCGATCAAGCCGGATTGAACCAGCTGGTTTTGACCGGTTTTCACAAAATTGATTAAATTTTAAAAATATTTTTATAATTTTATTTTTAAAATACCTTGTTGATTGATTTTTGGTACAGGCCGAACCGATTCAACCAGTAAATCACGATTTTCAAAGCATTGGTTCAAACCACCTCTTTTTTTTGGATGGAAAAACCACCTCTAGGCTGTAGCTATTCATAATTATTTATTATTTTTTTAAAATGGAAATAGCTAGTATTCATTATTGGACCTCACTAAAACTGTTAGCCTAAGCCGAATATACGCAGCCACTCACTGTCACTGATTTCCCCAGAATACATACGGGTTTTCCACATAAAAAAAAAAAACAATCAGGTTAACCGCCGACCTCACCGAAACAAGGGTGTGTGTCCAATCCAAATCTCAGAAGATAAAACTTTATTCGTAAAACCCCAACCCAAACATCCCCTTCTCAGTCTTCGCACCATCAAAGTACCGAAGATCGAAGAGGTAAAACGTACATAAACACCACACTACACATCATCTCCCATCTCATCTCACCCCAACTAAACAACTGCTTACGGAATACTATTGCTCAACTGCGGACTGAGTGAGTGCTTTCTTTTTTTCCCTTTCTTATTGTACTTTATTTTATTTAAGTTGGGTAATTGGGTGAAAGGAGAAATCATGTCGTCGGAAATTACAGAAAGACAGCGCCAGAAGGCTCTGAACTGTACATATTTAATTTTGAGTACTATCAAAAATCCTGATGATGAGCGGGTAGTTTCTGAGGGAGGGGGTGTTTGTATAAATCCCAATGGGCTCATTCTTACTTCTGCTAGGACTATTATGGGTAAAATGCACGGTTCCGATGCCGGTGTCATGACTGGCGTGAGAGTAAGGAGACATAACTCACCTGTAGAAATTATTCACTCTCTTAGTTTAGTCGCAGTTCAGTTCGATGTTGCCCTTCTCTGGCTGAAGAAGAAGACTCCGGAAGAAGTCTTTGATTACATTCCCTTAGCCGATATTGACCCCCCGTTGGTTGTGAATGATCGTGTCTTTGGGTATCAACATGCTGATGCTATGGTGTACTCTTTCCTCTCCGGATATGTGGCTTACCCAGTTCCTCCTAAACATGTCAAATTAGGTTTGCATGATACAGACTTTGTTGGGAAAGAGAGCAAGTTTTACACTCAAGCAATTGACAATAACCAACCTTACCGTACTCTTGGAGCTACGAGTGATGGTACGGATAGAAGTGTGTATCATATGCATCCACAGATGCCTCTAGTTGAGGTTAATGGGATTCATACTACTGGAACGTCTTTTGGTTACCCTATCTTCTGTATCAGGGGTGGTAAAGTTAGGTTGGTTGGTACAATGGCTTTCAAATATTTAGAGCTTCATTATCTGTTACCCAGCTCATTTGTCTACCACATAACCAAATCTTTCTTTGGTCGTGCTTTACGACAAGTGCAAATCTCAGATGCTCCCAAGGAGACCGAATACATCGCTACGGACAATATATGGTATTCTTCAGGTGAAAGTGATGGTGATGGTGATGGTGATGGTGGTGGTGGTGCTGTTGGTGGTGGTGGTGGTGCTGCTGGTGGTGCTGTTGGTGGTGGTGGTCATGATATGTCTTTAAGTGATGAAGAGTACTAGTAGCCGTAGTGGGCTAAGAAATTGTAGCAAGTAAATGGTAGTACAATGTTTTGTGTTTAAGTGTTGAAGAAGACTAGTGGCTGAGAAATTGAAGTAAGTAATTTGTAGTATAAGTTTGACATCGAGGAGGAAGTTTTGTGTTTACGTGATAAAGAGACTAGTGGCTGAGAAATTGTAGTAAGTAAATTGTAGTACAAGTTTGACATCGAGGAAGGTTTGTGTTTAAGTGATGAAGAGGAGTGATGAAGAGAACTAGTAGACTGTTAAATTTTAGTAAGTAAATGGTAATGCAAGTTCGACATCGATGATGTTTTGTCTCTCAAGGGATGAAGAGGACTAGTGGGCTTAAGAATTGGTAGAAAGTAAATGGTAGTACAAGTTTGACAATTGGTAGAAAAATCTAATCGTAAGCTAGCTAGTAGAATTGGCTCATTCCAGACAACCTAACTTTATTGTAGAATGAGCTTCGCAAATTTAGTACCATGGCCAAACAACGGAATGAGTACCTATCTTAATTGTTTGCATAGCATGTGATTTAATTTATTAATGTGGATTTTATCTTTCAAATGCTAGTTGGGCTGGACATGATTGGCAACAATAGCGAATTTGTTACTACCTTTTTGGTCCTCTTAGTAAGTTAGCAAGAATTATGTTTTAATTTGATGAAAGTTTGTGTCATTGGTGTGATAACCAGTATGAAGTGAGAGATGTCAGTTTTACGTTTAAAAGATTAATGATTGTAGAATCAACCACGTACACATACAACTTGACATATATGTTAGAGAAAAGGAACTCTTTGATGTCCTGCCCAATGAAAGGCGTAGGTAAGTTACATATCAAAAAGGAGCAGCACATATTTGAAGGAATTTCTATGGGCACTATTGACATGATTCTTGAGTAAGCCCAAGCAAAACTGGGGTCTCGACTAATATTTGTGTGCAGATTACTATTTCTCTGATCCTGTTGGTGTTACTTTGCATTGAAGTAGGTGCAATATCAGGATCTCATCCTGTACACAGTTTATGGCCTTCTTTGTTTGCTTGTTTCACCTTATATCATCATGGGATGTACTTGCAAGTTGCAACCCCTTGTCCACCATTGACTAGTGAGTTTCTAGGGAGCTTTTAGTTCTTAATCTTCATATAAAAGGTAATTTGAAAAGATTATGGTCATGTCTGAAGATCAACATACATACAAGGGTATTACTATAAAGAAAGACAAACCGACAAACACATATTTGTTTTGGATTACCAAGGTGAGTATTTGAGTGTTGGAATTAAAGTGGTGTATGGCTTGCATTTGTGCTCAGTCCTTTCAGCCTATTGCAACTTGTAAGGGGCCACAGAAACCGTGTGAAATTTTTGGTTTTATGAGCATTTATTGGATGTTCTAGCATATTAATCATTTAATCTAATGCATGAATTTGTGTCCAGGGCATTTCATTTTTTTTTTTTGGATAACATGGGTATCTAGGCCAGATCTTGATTTTATTTATCAAAATTGGGGATGACTGTCCAGATCTTGATGGTGTATCCTACTTCATGAAAGCACTAGAGCTGCTTGCAGATGAGCTCATTTCTTCTCATCATGCATTTATTGCTGGTTTATGCTTTCCTGGAGATGGCATTTGCTAAGAAATAGGGTTGGTTCTTAAGGTTGAAGTAAAAAGCGGCAAATGATATGATATGCCGAGGTGTATCATGATAACTGTGCACCCCAATGTATTTTTACTATCACTTAAATGTAATTTTTTTTTGTAATGCATTTTTACTATCACTTGAATGTAATTTTTTTTTAAACACGAATGCATTTATTGAAATACAAAGTGCATTTTATTCATTTTTCAAAACACTAAATGCATTTTAATATTTATTTTTGTTAAATGGTGTGGGAGAGTTAATGAGAGAGGAGTGTGTATGAACCAAAATACACCTAGGTGTTTCATATAAGAATCGGTAATAACTTAGAATCAGTGACACCAATCTAGGCAGCACTGGCACCCCAGCAGATGTCATTGGTTGAGCGACCGACAAGATTTTTGTTTTTTAGGTAGATTGTATCACTCATTTGAACAAAGGGCATGGCTCGTTTGAGAGATATATGCGAAGAAACCAGTTCTGAACTTGACAAGTTCCAACTGTTAGCCTCCTGTATGGATGCGGAAAAGAAAGTAGAAAGGAACCTGCAGACGCAGGTAAAGGAGAGTGCCCCGGAAGCACGTACTTATCATTCCCAGGTTTGTTCACAATGATCAGGAATATTTGAATGCCACTCTATCAGTGTCATGTAGGCAATTTTTTATATCTAAAATGTTTGGTGTAATGGCGGTATACCTTTAGGTGCCTACTACGCTGTTCATGGTGAGGGGAGAGCATATTTCACTGGTGCCAATGCTCTATATAGTATTTTGGATTCTCCTTGGGGAACTTCATTTCAAAAAACAATAACTTGGTATCCACATCTCCTTCCTAGCTTCTCTGCTCATTCTTATGAGCAATCATTCTACTGGGTTGCGCTTCGGCATAAGAACCCAAGTAATATTTGCAAAATCATATGTTTATGGCCTTCTCTTACTTATCGTCTGCAATTTTAATCCAACTCCCTTGTTTCACTACTTGTGAAACTTGACATTCTGTACTCACAGCGACTGGAAAATATGTTGTGAGAAATATGTTCATTTTTTTCTTCCTCTCTTCCATTTGATCAGTACAACAGTAGCCATTGGACAGAGGTTTAACTGCACCGCCTAACTGGACTCTCTTGCCTCCAACTTCGGAATGTTATGTTGAAGTGCATCACTGATTTCTAATAAACTGACAATGATAACTTTCCAGATGACGCAGGAGTAATTTTGTTGTCCATACAGTCATGCCGGTCATGTTCTATAACTGTTTTGTTTGTCCTTTTCTACCCTTGACTAAATGAACATTAATTTTATAATCCGGGTATGTAGCAAATAGACTCCTTACGTTTGTTTAATTGTGCAATTAAAGACCTTATCTTTCACTTGTAGCAAATTACCTCCTTTAAGTTTATGCAAAAGTGCAATTGACCTCCTTTATAATATATGGGGATTTATTTATTTTAAATAGAATAATTATCATAAATATGATTAATATTATATTACTTTCCCTACTAAATACAGTATATTGACAAAAACAAAGATGCACAGTATAATCGTAACAAATTTTAGAACAAATTAAGGTAACTGTGAACCTAATATTAGATTCTGGCTCCTAATCTTCATACACCCATGACCTTGTAATAGCCAGCCATCTTCATCGATCTATAACTTCTAGTCAATGTGTTGCACTGTTGTATATGGTGCTGAAGTTCTCATAACCGGCCTCTAAAGGAATATCAGACATTGAACTTGGCCCATGAAAATTCATTGTTTGTGAAGTGTTGTTTCTGATTTTTATAGAGGATATTGGCGAATTGATGTGCTATCAAAGCAAAAACTACTATCGTGATTAATGATTGTTTATAGATTGAGTATGCTTGTGGCCTTGTGGGTGTGTTAGTTTTCTCAGCTGATGGTGCTAACAAGGGAAGAGTACAAAGCAGATGGGGAACTCTTTGACTAATACTATCGTTTGACAATTTTTTCCTCTTTTTTCTCTCTATAAATGAATGTTCTTAGTTTCTTATATCGGCATATATTTAACAAACGCGTATGTTGATTGTATTTAATTAAAGCATTTATAAATTGTATTTTAGAGAAGAAAATGAATAATTAATGTGCTAAAATTAAAAGGGAGGGTAATTGCACCTTTGTATAAACTTAAGGAGTTAATTTGCTACAAGTGAAAGATAAGGTCTTTAATTACACAATTAAACAAACGTAAGGAGTCTATTTACTACATACCCGTTTTATAATCTTGTTTACTGTTTTGAGCTTCCTTCTGTTTATTTAGTCATCTACTGTTCTTCTGGCCTATGAGTCATTTACAATTCTTGATTCGGAAAGGGACTGCGCAGTTGTGTTGCCTGTGTGTAGCAGTTACTCACTAACAAGTCTAACATGGAAGCTGGCTGCTTAAGGCTCATCCCCTTGGAGCTCGTTAGTCCGATGAGGAATGAGACATTTGCAAGTGAAGTGAGTACAATGCTAGTTTTTCGTACTGCAACTTGTACCAAATGCTTTTCAGTTGTTTACTCTGCTCCTGGAACTTGACACTGTTCTGTACTTGCAGAAACTGGCGAAATATGTTTTGACAAAGTTATTTACCCATGGTCTTCGTCACGCCTCCATTCTTGTAGCCGCCAACTGTATTCCGCAAAGGTGTGTTCGCACCCCCGTGAGTGGACTTCGGTAGTCTGATAGTTGATGCTTAATTAATCTAGCCGGAAAATCTTAACATTAGGCCCACAATCTGAAATGAGATACCAGAGCAGATTAGTAGGTGTTTTTCTCTTTTGAGTTGGTGGAAAATTTTACATTAAGTATTTAAGATTTTAAGTGCAGTACTATTGATGTACTAGTGGAGGAAATTCTTTCACCTTTTATTTTCTTCTTTTGGGTGAGAACTAGAAAACCTCTATCATTGGAAACTGATGGGAGTTGAAGGAGTTTTTACGAGCAAATTTTAGCATTTTGCGAAAATGGATTAAATCTGAAGGGTTGAATAGCATTATGTGTTTCTTACTGTTCATAAGTTTGGGCAATGCATTCCATTCTAGGGGTCCTTATAGTACCTCTTTGTTACATGAGAACTGATGTAGGGCTGCTAAAATCCGAAGTCTTTGTCCCCTATAAGCAGGAGTTGTAGAGGTAAAAGAGAGAAAAGATAGAATGAAAACTCTTTTAATTGCACCCAAAATACCGAAGACCTAAGGTGCTATATATAGCACTTACAAATAAACAGCTAACTCCTAAAAACACTGAAATTGAAAGTTAGAAGTTAGGGATCATGCCCCATGATCTAACAGCACAACTAAACACTAATTTGACTAACTGACTAAATAAGCTAATCTTTAGGAACTGAACTGAAACTTAGGTAGTGGCTACACCCACTACTTTGAAGCACTACTCTCAACACACCCCCTTGCTTCAAAGCTTGTAACTCCCATGAGCATTCTGAACTTCTCATGCTTCGCAATAGACAACGACTTAGTAAGCACATCAACAACTTGATCATTTGTACCACAAAACTTCAGCTCGATTGCACCTTCAGCAACAAGATTTCGGATAAAGTGGAATCGAATATCAATGTGCTTAGTTCTACTATGAAAAGCTGGGTTCTTAGTCATAGCAATCGTTGCCTTGTTGTCACAGCGAATTACTGTTCACCAAGTTGGTTCTGCATAAAGTCAGCTACCAAAAGACGCAGCCACACAGTTTGACAAGCTGCTGCAGTGGCAGCCACATATTCTGCCTCCGAGGATGAAAGAGCTACAACTTGCTTCTTTGAACTCCAGGAGATAGCACCAGAACCAAGAGCTACAATTCCTGTCATCTAACGAACCTGCCCAATCACTGTCCGTAAAGCCAGCCAATCTGAAGTTTGATACTTTTGAGTACCAAATACCAAAATCTGTAGTTCCAGCTATGTAACGAAGAACCCTCTTTGCTGCCCCAAGATGATGAGCAGATGGGCTATGCATAAACCGAGAAATAACACTAACAGCATGTGCTATATCTAGTCGGGTATGAGACAAGTAATTCAGACCACCAACAATCCTCCGAAAGTATTTTGCATTTGCTTGGCCAGTGCCATCAACAGCAATAAGAGTCTCATTTACATTCATAGGAGTTGGGGCTGAGTTACACTTACCCATGTTGAACCTCTGTAGAAGGTCTGAAGCATACTTTTGTTGAGAAACAAAAATTCCAACAGCACATTGCTTCACTTCCAGACCAAGAAAATAGTGCAGATCGGACATCTCAAATTTCTTCAACATACTTGCTTTGAACTTATCAACCATAGAGTCACATGACCCCATGTAAATGATATCATCCACATATAGACATACCATCAAGAAATCAGCGTTACCTTGCTTTTTGGCATAGAGTGTTGGCTCACTTCCGCACTTTTCGAATCCATTTTCCAGAAAGTAACCATCAATCTTGTTGTACCAAGTTCGTGGAGCCTATTTGAGGCCGTACAAGGCCTTTTTCAGCTTGTACACTTTTTTGCCATCACCATTAACATATCCCTCGGGTTGGGACACATACACTGCTTCTTGGAGTTCTCCATTCAAGAAAGCGGACTTCACATCAAACTGAAACACCGGTAGCTCCAATTGTGCAGCCAAGTTCAAGAAAGTTCTCACCGTTTCAAAGCGAGCTACAGGAGAAAAAGTCTCATCAAAATCCACACCTTCCTGTTGCAAGTACCCTTTGGCCACCAATCGAGCCTTATACTTCTGAACAGAACCATCAACATTGTATTTGGTTCGATACACCCATTTCAGACCAATGACA
>ONZK01004242.1:15326-31123 GCA_900322385.1 Pharnaceum exiguum
TCAGGTCAAGTTGTTCGGGTTCGGGTCGAGCTTTTCGTGTTCATCGCCCGGTTTTTTCGGGTCAGTTTACCGTCGGGTAAATTTCTATCATGTCCAGCCACAATACAATAAATTGCCTTAATAAGCCGACTACCAACCAAGGCCTAAATTTCTTTTGAGGTAAATAAACATAATATTTCCCTCATGTTGATATTTTAGCAGTTGGAGACCTTTATGTAGCGTTTGAATTGGAGACTAGGCTTAGGCTTAATTCTTGACAAATAACAAAATGAATATTCTTCATTTTTTTTCTTACCCACAAAAGTGCAAAAACTCTCAAGAAAAAACTACCCTTAGACAAGGAAGCAGCTATTTGCACCCATATGCACCACACAGTACTTTAATACCTTTTTCTCCGAACAAAAAACACGAGCCTTTCACTTCCCCGGACAAAAACTATTCCCACACTTGTATGCTCGTTCGATATCATTGCCAATGCCAACACTGCCTAATCCAATGCCCTCCAGACCTCCACCACATTGGCACATCTAGCCATCATTATTGCTGGCACTTGTTCCGGCCAAGAAAATCAGGGCCAAGAATAGGTTGGGGGGAAGGGACGGATTAGAACAGGTTGCAGACTTTACTGCAACTGTTGGTCTTGTGTTGCCAGAGGAGAGATCGAGTCCTTGCTGCACATGAAAGAAATTAAAATCAAAAAGATGGGGACAATGAGATGAAGAGAGAGTGAGAGAGATCAGACTAGTGAGGAAGAGAAAGGAGTGGAGAAGATTAATCAGCTGATAAAATCCAATCATTCGGCCAACATAAGTCACCAATGCAAAGCACATAAAATTAATCATCAATCACAAACAAGATCATGATAAAAATTAAACAGATAGACGGGGAGGGACGAAAAAAGATAGAGAGAGAGATGAGTTAAGAACTTCACTTAGTTCGATTAATCAACTCACATGACCGACTAGTATGTTACCTACCACTATCTACCGAGACCTTATCGCAATCTCCAGATCGAGTTTTCATTTTCATTTTCCTGGGTTAAGCTTTGTGGGTTTTCATTTGAAGGTGGAGAGATACAGTGCAAGAGGGACAGATGAGGGGATGAAAAGTGAGAAAAATGGAAACCGAAAGATATCCATGTCAGTTAAATATGAAGTTGGGATTTTTGATTTCGGATGAGGAGACCTTTTTTCCCTGGAAGTTTAGTTGAAAGTGGAGAGAGAGAGGGAAGGGAGTAAGTGAGGCAGATGAGAGATGGACAAGTGAGGAACTAGAGTTGGGTTTTCTGATTTGGTATATGTAAATGAGTTTTTTTTTTTTATGGAGTAAATGAGTGTTGGTTGTAAGGGTTCGATAGGTGAAAATTAAGTGAGGGCATGTGGTATAAAGTAGCCTTTTAGATGGGGATAGTGTTGTGATTTCAGCCACAAAATGGTACCAAAGGAAATGTTGCAACTAATTAGATACATCCAAAAACAGAATATGTTGCATGTATGCAAAAGAGATTAAGAAGTAAAATGTACACAACGAGGGAAGCAGAATAACAAAAGCATTCAAAAGAACTTACTATTCCAAAGTAAAGGGCTTCACTCCCATGTAGTCTAGTCCATAATCAACATAAGACTCTATGACTTGTAGCCTCACCACGTCATCACGCTCATCAGGTGAGAGCTGCTCTAATAAATATGCCACTCCGGAACGAGAAATAGAACACAACTCCCCATCTAAGAATGAGAGGAACCCCAAACGTGGAAAGAAAATCTTTTCCTTAGCCAAATCCGCGACCGCGGCGGGTGGTTCGCCAAGGGGGCATATCAGCCAAGAAGAGTCTACATCTGATAAAATTGACAAATTTGTTTCGCTAATAGAGTTAGCCAAAAGCACTACAACCACTTCAAACTCAGGCCCTTCGGTTTTTAGCATTTGAAGAAAAACCTTAAGTGCCTCAAGACACTCACCACCACCCTCCTCGTCTGAGAAGAATACAAACACAATCCCTAAACCAAGAGAAGCTGGTGAGTATCTATCCATAGGGTCATTGTTGCGGTAAAGAACTTTTTGTGAGAACAAGGAGTCCAACTTCAAATTCCTAAACTTACGAACTTTCTCCCGGATGATATGATTTCTGGTGAAAGGAAAACTATCAATCCCGAACTCTTTGATAATATCTAAACAATGAGGATCTAGAACCTTATCATGAGGATCTATGATGAGGAGACCGTCCTCCTTCTGGGGGAACCGAAGTGCTAGCCTGCGGAAAGTAGAGTCTTTGTACGGCATAACAACCCAATCGGGTACTTCTAATAGTGATTTCCGCACGAATTGTTCAAACAGTACAGGGTCTTCCATGTCACAAGGATTGGGAAAGACCACAACCACAAACCCTTTATGTTTAAACCGTTGGTGAGCAGCATAAACAGTATCGAAAGAGTTTCCTCTAGCATATAAGTACAATCCCACGTGACGGTTCCTTAAATCTGAAACTTGAACCTCTTCACCAGATAACCGAGAAAAAGAGTCGGAGGGGGTGCAACCTAGGAGGTACTCAAGGGAGAAGAAGCCCTGTGGTTTCCAGAGTGTTAAATTAAGGTCTTTTACTTTGTCTTGGGTAAAGGGGTATAAATTAGCTCCCC
Source organism: Pharnaceum exiguum (assembly GCA_900322385.1). NCBI lineage: Eukaryota > Viridiplantae > Streptophyta > Magnoliopsida > Caryophyllales > Molluginaceae > Pharnaceum > Pharnaceum exiguum. Next base: position 17,960 of record ONZK01004242.1, read on the forward strand.
AATGACCAAAGTAGGAGGTAACATCATCATCTAAGATAACCTGATGCGTTGCAGTGTCAACAAGGACAGAAGTGGCAAGCAGAGGGAGGTCGCGAAGGTTGAGCACCGTGCAAATGAACTCGCGGCGTTTTTGATCCTCGAAGGGAACGGCATAACAGCCAGGGAACGCGGTAAGAAAGCGGTCAAAAGCATCTTTATTTTCTTTCCAGCCCCGAATCATGTGGGCAACAATAACTGTTTCAAACATATCATCCCCGTAAAGCTGCTTGAGCTCAAGAGTTGCACTCGATATTCCGCGAATGTGGTATGCCCTGGAATGCAAGAGTGGCAGAAAGACACAGCAGACCAGGATGTGTTTCTTCGACCCGAGGGCCTCTTCCACAGTCACAGTCTCACCAGCAGTACCAGTACCAGTGCGGACAAGGAGAGCATTCTTATCCCCCGTCGAAGAAGACAAAAGGCCCAAAATATCAAAGTGTTTCCCTACTTTCCGGGTGCCGAGATCAAGGCCCATTTCCTGAAGCATGGGACCCGGATCAACACGGTCACGATAACGATTTTCAAATATAGTCAACTTCTTAAACTGGGCAATCGCATCTTCAACTATCTTGGGATCTATCTTTTGCCTTTTGAATTCTGTTTCCTCAACCAGAGTATACGGATCTGATGCCTTATAAATATTAGCAGGAAAGAAGCACGTGTCTGGAATTATAGTAGCAACTTCAGTACTAGGCGGCCCCTCAGCAGCAAATTCCATCTCAAGAGCGGATAAGGCAGGAAGAAAACGAACACGTTCTGCAGAAGACTCCTCAGACAAGGCAATATCAATAGCAGGTTCTCCAGACTCCTCAGACGAGACAACAGTCATATCATGTGGAGGGGGTAAACTATGATCAGAATCAACTTCGCAAGAGTCCTCAGACATGACAGTGATATCAGGTGGAAGGGGTACTATAAACTCAGCATCATTCTCTTCATGCTCCAGCATAGACATGACGACCTAGTGATTTTTATCTAACCAATTCACGCACAAACAAATAAATAGTTAAAATCCATACCCATATACCCATACCCAATTACACACATACAAATCTCGTACATACATACATACATACATACATACATATAGAGATGATAAATTCAGCATGCAACAGCTAGCTACAAAATATGGTTATCTGTCTACATGATAGAATTAAACCAACAAACAATCAAACAAACAAAAAGAAACAAATGGACGAAATAGAGAGGGGAGGGGAGGGGAGGAGTGCAAAATAATAGATTAACCTGATCGAGATTTGTAGAGGAGGTACGTGATAGGAATACGATATTCGCCGCCGCACTAATTCGATTATTTCTTTCGGTGGGAGACAAGAGAGAGAAAGGGGTTGGGGACTTGGGGTTGGGGAAAGGGCGTAAGAACAGACCGAATGTGTGTGTTTGTGTGGCTAATATTTAATTCCGACGATGATTATCCAATTACTTTTTGCTTGCGTGTTGCGTGAAGGGGGTGATTACATTAGGTGATTGGGCTTGGGCTTGGCTATTGCTGTACGGGCCCTTTCTCATTTCAATTGGGTTTATTAGAGTTGGAAGTAATAAAATTTAAGTTTCAAATTATTGTCTTTTATTCTTCCTTTTATTGTCAATTATTTTTACTTTATAATTTGTGTGCTCAAATTAATTTAATACAACAACAATAATCCCATTAGAATCCCATTTCAAAATGGGGTACTGAGTGAGTCTAATATACGCAGCCTTATCCCGATTTGAGAAATCGAGAGACTGCTTTCAGAATAACCCACTTAGTACCTGCATGAGGAATCTCGTATAACCTGCAATGAAAAATCGTTATCAACCAATATCCTCATAAAAACCTTTGTACCTGCAATGCGAAAATCGTTAGATACCATATATACCCATAAAACATGTCATGTATTGAAAACTCGTTAGTATCCCATATATCCATAAAAATTAATTTACTATAAGCCCTTTTTTTGTGCGTGATAACATTCCAGTAAATGTATGTATGGAATTATTTTTTTCTAGCTTTGAAGACAATTATATTACCATTAGAATCGGTCTTGATCTTGTACAACCAACACATTCAGGTCAATTGGTCAAGGTCCATACCTCGTTGCTTGGTATACATAAAATCGATTTCGGATTTCATGGCTTCTTACCATTTATCCGAGTCAGGACTCGACATAACTGATTTATAAGTCGTAGGTTCTCCCATACAGAACTTGAATGTTAGTTACACCAATCTACCAAAGGCAGGCAAGTGATTTGAAAAACAAATAAAACCAAGTCTGTCATAGGCAGAATGCCTGAACTCTAGCATAGGATCCGAGCAAATTGAATACCGTAGCATGATTATTAGAACTTAGAATCACATTACTTTAGTACCACAGTCCACAAATATGGAATATGTTGCAGCATAAGGGAAACTATTCTTGGGAAAGCTACCGCTTGCCACGCGGATTTCACCTGTGAGCCAAGTGAACTATCCGTCTGATCCCTGATGTCCCCTTCCACCCATTTCATCAATTTAGAAGTCAAAAGAGTTCAAAATTCGTACTGTATACGGTGCTACTGTGTAGGTGTGAATGGCAGGGAGAGTGAGAAAGAGCATAGCATCAGATCATGGCTCGGGCAGGCAGTTGCATGATATGGCCTCTGGTAATACAATACACCACTTAATTTCCGATCAACATCATCATTCTTTCAAAATAATGTTCTTCATGAATCATGATGCATGCATGCATTATTAATTGTATAGGTTGATCTGTTCTGTTCAGCATGAGATCCCCTGCTTTTAGTTTGTTTTTAGTTCAATTCTATATTGCTCCATGATCAGTCAACTCCAACTTGCACACTAGCAAGCTTTTAACTTATATTCAGTTAAGTTTATCTTAGCTCAATCAAACACATTTCAGTTTAGATTAGCACATTTGGTGTATATATTCTCTATTTTCTGTAGAAAAGCAAATGTAACTTTAATCTATGTCAAGGGGAATTTGCTTCGTCTCCATCTCAGACAAACAAATTAAAGTGTTTAATTATCTTGTAACTTGTTAAATTACTATTAGATGAGTTGAGTTAGTACATGCATGGATGTTTACAGATCGATCTTGGAACCATAGACACTAGAATATAGTATAGTCGTACTGTCGTATAGGAGTATGAAATAATGAAATTATACTGACGAGTAAATATCATCCGTCCAAATGTTCAATCTGGGATTTTTCCGTAACCTCCTTGGCACTGAGTAAATGAAAATTTGGTTTTAACAAGCTTCATCTTCTATCAACTCTCAAACAAACAAAAGATTGCTCTATTTCACCGTGCCAAATGGGCAAATGGGTCGTCAGAATAGTTATCATGGGTTTCAGATTTATAAATGGGCCCTACTAGAGCCCAAAAACATCAGCGATGACCCACTAAGGCTCCACTATGACATATTCTTATTTCCTTATTCTTTTCGAGACCACCTTGGCTCTATCCAAGGCTCCAAGTCCAAATCATATTCATGATCATAAATCCGTTCACAAATCACAATCATAGTTTGTAACTTGCAATTTGCAACTTATCAATCTTGTTTAGTCCTTAAACAAAAAGAGAAATGCATTTGTCAGACGTGTTCTAATCTTTTTTTTCTTGTTATCTAACAATTAGTTCCCAAGAAATGTGAAAGGAATGACAAGTCAAACAACTCCAGCAAAGGACATTCCTTCGTTACGGTTCTCAATCGTGACTCCTTGAAGCAATTGGTACGTGATTCAGTGTTTGTATAATTACCATTCGTTGCAGTCTTTTCTTGCCTTCCCCTACAATTATTTTCAAGTTGACATCCCTCATACTTCTTAACTTGCTAACTTTTGAACAAAAAGCCAAAAGCTAGTTGCATGTTTGATATTTCCATATGTTCTTGTACTCATAAATGTTGATACATAGTTACATACTATTGATGGTCTAAAGCAGTTCCACTTTACAATTAATCAGTACGTAGAGTTGCTTTCTAGATACATGTTCTAGTCTAGTACGGAGTACTCTAATTCAGTAATTCTCGTATATAGTCTATGTAGAATTTATATACATACTTCACAACATGCATGTATTCATAACGAACCTTAATAGGTACTGATTACACATTGAACATATTAAATTATGTGGTAGTTTTGTGGCGTCAAGAGACATATTATATATATGTTCTATTTCTTTACTTTGGATGTTGCAGGAAATACCAAAAGATTTTTCAGTGAAAGGGAAGGAATCTTTACCTAGTCGGCTGATCATCGAAAGTACCATTCTTAAGAAATGCTGGAGGGTGGAAGTGGAAGAAGATGAAAGTGGTGAAATATTTCTTGGAGAAGGTTGGAGTAGCTTGGTCGACGCACATTCATTTGTAGTTGGAGAAATCTTGGTGTTTGTGTACTCGGAACCATCAATTTTCCAGGTGAAAATTTATGGTAGAAATGGCTGCGAGAAAACCACCATTGATGAAGCTAGCAAAGACGTTAGTCGTCATCAGAAAGTTGAAAAGACCGAGATGTTTGACGAATGTAAAAACAGAAAAGGCAAAGACTCTGGTGAAAATTTGAAAAGAAGCAAGCAGCAACTAATAACAAGAAAAATGCCTCTAAAGAGACGTGAGTAAGATTATTCCATTAATTCTTCTTGATTGTGCTCTTTGTCAAAAGCTAATGCGAGTTTGTGTTACTTGCATAGATGGGCATGGCATTCACAAAAAGCAAAGTGTGGCTGTCCGTAGCCTTAAGTGGACCCATGAGAGGACATGTACGGTGTTGATTAGTGGGAACAGTATTGGTTTCTCAGTTATTCTAAACGCTCAAAAGACTCACCAACTTTTTCGGATGGTAACCTTTTGGTTTTTAGTTTTCTTCTCCCCTTCCCCTTTCTAGCTCAAAGCCTCAAACTACCGTATCATGATTCCTGTAATTCATAATTATGCACCTTTGCTTCCCCAAAATTATGCACCTTCTTAGGATGGATTGATTTGAAACATTTACCGTTTTAGTTAGAAGATATCATCATAGACGGTCTTATTAATACAAATCATGTGACTCAATACAATTTTAATCCCTTAGGCTATAGAATGATATTTCATTTGTAATTAGGAATAACTTACTACAAGAGTATATTGTTCTCAAGTCCATTTGACCAATCTGTTTGATATCTTCAGGTTATGTTAGTATTGATTCTTTCAAGATTTTTTCTTGTGCGCTTCAATTCTGAGTGTAATCCCTATGCTGTTGTTGTAATTCAAGCCTTGATGCTTCTGCCAAATTCTAATAAGAGGTGTTGAAATGAAATTCTTGTTAGCCTTCTAGTTCCAGATGTCATACTTTCTTTCATACCGTTGAGGCGTAAAATTGGCATTTGCTTTTCTATTTTGGTGCTTCACGATGGATTACATTAGCCTAAGGAGAAACCACTCAACCAGTGCCCCGATGGGTTACAATGTCTTGCGAACCAAGTTACCTTTTCATCAAGTGCAATTAAGCGATTACAAATTTACTATTAGGTTGCTGTTCCATGTGGACCATTAAATTAGCACAAGTAACACTATCAATTTCCGCTTCTTTAGCTAAATGATCTGCAACATTTAAGTTGGGGTTAGCCCTGCTTATATCTTTAGCTATGCGCGGGGTGACTTTTGTTTTCATTATGTAAAAGTATCTGGCTGGTTATTTCTCTCTTTTGTGTATGTTTGTGCGTGTCTTCCTTTTGATTGTTCACTGCAAGTGCCATACTGTCCCTGCCTCTGTGATTTTCCTCAATAAACCTGATTTGTGATACATTGAGACACAGGCTGTTCCAAAGGCTGTAGCTGTAGCCAAGAAGTTGCACAATAAGAAGAGAGTGATTCTCCAAAATGTAGGAGGGGATCGTTGGCAAGTTACCCTTACACAAAGAAAGGATGGACGTCCTATGTTCACAAAGGGATGGAGGGACTTCCTGAGAGTCAATAACATTGAAGGTGGAGATAAAATACATTTTCAGTTCATCTCAGACACTGTAGTTCAAGTTCGTGTGACAAAGACTTCACAACTCAGACATCATTCTGAAGGAGTAACTCCCCAAGATGAATCGAGCAAGTTGTTAAATATGAAGTGTAAGTCATAGCAAAATGAAGTATTAATTTGTCAACATAATGAGTCATTATGGAGTTTATATATTTTACACTTTGTGCAGTAATTTGAAGCTTTATTACCCCAGGGATGAAACACAATTCGAATCACAGATAGTACATTTTTGCCTTTTTGGTTGGAAGCGGGAAGAGTTTATCATATGAACTCCTCAGTCATTTAGAGCTGTGACCGAGCATACATAGCTCCTCTTTGTGATGTCTTATATAGTTATATTTTAGTTTTGCATAGATTTTGAACCCCTCAAATGTGTTGCCGTTGGATTAAGATTTGTTGCCACTATGTCATCTTTTTTTAAGTAGGAAGGCACTTGTTTGAAACATAATGTACCAGTTTTTTGTTTTTGATTACAGGTGATGATGATGATGATGATGATGATGATGATGATACAACTACAAGCGAATCTCCCTCTTCCTTCAGCTGGAAGAAGACAACTAATTTTGGCGGCGCTTATCTGGTATGTTTTTTTTTTGGAAAGATTCTTTGACCGTCCTAAGTGCAGGCTACTACAATTAGACACAGTAATGATGATGATGACAGTGAGTAGTGTAAAGTACAGATAGACATTGGGTGTAAAGCAGCCTGGGTTTGCAATTTTGCATCCTCTGGGATTGTGATTGTAAAGCTCACTATTTTAGTATGGTGAGCATGTATATGAGGGTAAAATGTTAGTAATGTACATTTCTAGGTATTCCAATGTTGTTGACCTCCGTCACTCTATTTATGTACCAAACCTAAACTAATGATGTTTGCTATGGTTTCTGTAATTGTAGTATGTCCCAAGGGCGATTGCTGAAAGCCGAAAGCTGGTGAACAGAGGAAGCGTAGTGATCCGCGATCCAGAAGGAAAGTGTTGGCCAGTCGAACTTCGAACGTGGCCTTGTCTCAGTGGCCGTGTGGCTTTATCCAAAGGCTGGTGTCAATTCTGGCAAGCGCATAATATTGAAGCTGGCGACACAGTGCACTTTGAGTTCTTATCTGACAACTTCATCAAGGTTGATATAACTAGAGGTAAGTCGCTTGAGCCTGCTGGCGAAGGAGGCGCCGATAAATCAGAAGCAATGGGTAATGAATTGACTACCATGGAAACTGAAAACGAACTTTGTATTGAGCCTGTCAAACTAAGTCAAGAAGCGGATGTTAAGTAAGAAAAGGTTGGTGTTAAGTAGTTTCAGTGCTGTAATTTTCTGCTTTTCCCCCCGTCTTTGATTAATGTTTCCACTAACAGCACTTTGTCTAATCTGTATATAAGCTTAGCTTTGTACGTGTACTGAATGCATCTAATGTTTTTGTTAAGCTTGTTCAGTAGGTAGTCCAATATGCCAGACATTACCAGTTATGTTTAATTTGAATGTTCCAAAAAAAAAAAAGGGTCTCAAAACCCAAGGCTCATCACTGCTTGGATGCAAGGATCAGACTATCTACAATGAAAATCTTCTCCTGAGGCGTATAATCCACAAGTAGTCTGGTTTTTCATGCAATAACATAGAACCATCTGAATTATGATCAATGTTTTGTTAAGATTAATCTAGCCAACAAAACACCCACAGTTTTCATAAAATAGACACAATATATTAAATAGAATATCAACCCTAGGAAGGTGTTACTCCAAGTCACACTGCTTCTGTAGAATGATAATCCTAATTTCAGTCCTTCCATCCAAAATTCTGTATCCTTTAATCAGTGCATATTACTGAAATTTATAAATTGGTTACCATCCTAGATGTTAGTGACTTGTTTATCTGTTCCCCTCAAAATATAATAAAAAATTGAAAAATAGGAACTAAAAAGAGAATATTTCAATCAAAGGTGAATAAACTACAAACTACAATAGTGGAGTAATATTCTTTTCACACTCGCAGTGACAATGCTGCATCATGGATTGGTTAGTGATGCCACTTGGCCCTTCATAGTTAAGCTTTTTGGTTCTTTGTTTGCATGTCTGTGACATGTCTAGCTACATTTTCCCACCTCTTACCCTTACACTTGCACACTCGAGAGGAAAAGGAAGGAGTAGTAGATGGCGGATGGATTGTTCAGCGGTTCTGGAAGGCCAATGCATGGCTCAAACTCTGGTAACATGGTTTAATTTCTTACTTCCATTGTCCCTTGTGATTACAAGTGGCTAATTCCTAATTTCCTATCACTATATGCATGTTTAGCATCATGATTTTGCTGTACTCCCTAGACATACTAATTTTATTATATGACCCTGATGACAATATAATTGCAAGACAATGATCACTAAATGTGTATCTTTAAAATTAATTGATTAGTCATCATATGACTTGAAGCCAATCTTATTATTCCTATGGTTTGAACAGTGCCCAAGCAATGTGAAGTGGATGAAAATTCAAAGAATACTCACAAAGGGTCGTCTTTTGTTAGAGTTCTCGATCATGTAGACTCAAAGCAGCTGGTATTGCTCCTCTACTAATTAAATTTAATTTGTTTCAACTATGTGTTAGTTTGTACCTGATAAACAAAGGGCATGTGTGATGTGTGTTATGGTTCTTGTGCATTCTTATAACTTCTTATACATGTTTCCTGGCTGGTCATTGTGCCTCACTTTGGTATTTTGTAGCAACTACCACCAGAATTTATGATAAACAAAAATGGAACTGTACCTTATCGGATCATCATTGAGAATGTTTCAACCAAGAAATGTTGGAGGGTACAAGTTGAGAAGGACTTAAATGGTGAAACTTATTTTCGAGATGGCTGGGGTGAATTTGTGAAATCTCATTCACTGGAAGTTGGTGACGTTTTAGTCTTTGAGCATGAAGAACACTCTATCTTCCTAGTGAAAGTATATAGCACAAATGGATGTGAAAAAATTGCATCATTGGAAGCAAGTGGTAGTCATCATATGCCTGAGGAGCCCAATTGTGAATCTAAGGAACATAATCAAGATGAATTCTCGGAAAGTGGAGAAAAAATTGAGATGAGAAAATTTCGTCGCCCACGTAGAGCTAAAGGAGAATTGCCCCCAAGTAAGTAACTACCTACTGTAAAATTTCAAGGTTCAGCTTCTGTAAATACCAGTACATTTTAGTATTTCAATGTTGTTCACTATAAAAATATAAAATTATCGTTTCTGCGTTATGCTAGATGACGATGGTGTAAATGACCCGATCAGACAGCGTTACGATAGCAGGTGGCCAGAAAAGTTTTCAATAAATGGCTTCTCAATCATGATGCAACCAAAGAAGCATCAGTTTCACACACTGGTAACTTTTCCCCGACCCTTTGTTGGCCAAGTGCGATAAGCTGTTTGTGCATCCTTGTTAGTATACCAGACTGAGGAACTTTCTGTGTTCCTATGTTACATAGGTCTCATGATCAAAGACTTACAATGTGCTTCTTAATTAAAGTAATATGTCTTAACTTGGGATGTAGACTCTTCCAGCAGCAATCTATGTGGCAAAGAAGCTATCAAGCATAAACAAAGTGGTATTAGAAGATGCAAGAGGCACTCATTGGGAAGTCAATCTTGTGCACAAAAGGGATGGTCGGGGAGTTCTTTCTCTAGGTTGGAAACAATTTTTAGATGGCAATGAAGTTGCAGGTGGTGATAAGTTAAATTTTGAGTTCATTTCAGACAGCCTTATCAAAGTTCGTGTGACGAAGCCGATGCAAGATTCTAAAGAAGCAGAACCCTCACATGAACCAAGTTCATCATCAAATATGGACTGTAAGTAATGAGCAATCAATATTGATGCTGATCAATCTGGATCTCATATTATTCTAATTTGCTATCTGATCGCTAATATGCACCCAATGCATGTTGCTATGTGCATGGTTAAACTCTCATGCTCTAATTTCCTAGAGAGGAAATGGTAGACAGGGCCATGGTAGCATCTTCATCTCCAATCCATGATCCATCATGGCCAAATTATAACGACATATAATCGACAAAATAGTAATTGGTAGTTAATAGGGAGGTTGTTCGATTTCATCAACATACTACGACATGGAAATAATTATCATTATTACATCCAACATTTTAGTTGAGCAGAAATGTTCCAACATGTGTCAATTGTCAACTAAGTGCTCAAACTTCTTACTCTATTTGTAAAAAAGAAACCTGTTAGTTAGAAGTGGTCCAACACATTCATAGTGTAAATGTATTCAAGTGATTGTGACAATTAACATTTGACATTTTTGGAATTTTTAGACGTTTACGTGACACATTAGATGTAGAAAAGTTATGCAACTGGAATTCACAGTCCATTTTAGGAGCAATGTAATTATATATGTTTTCTACAAACAGGTGAAGCTGATGATCAGATGACACATTCAAGCAATGGTAAGGGAACCAAAGCCTCGACTACTTCCACGAAAGCGAAATCATCTGGATCACGAAGGACTTCTTTTTCATTTACCTGGAACATGAGCAGAAGTGGCCTTTATTTTCTGGTACATCATTCTAATGCCTATTCTGTGTATCTAATGTAAACAAAAAAAACTGTTTGTGGCGTAGTTCTGGAAACTTTTGAAGCAACACAATGACGTATTCTCTTTATGTTGTTAGACATCACAGGCTATCCCCTTTCCAATTTGTGTGTTTGTCTCCGTGTGCGTTATCGTCCACCTTTTCACTCCTCACACAGTCATACTTGCAAATTACCACATAATCTTCTCGTTTGTGTAACAGCAAAACCAAACTAAGGATGATGTTCCATTATGAGAACACAAACTATGAACAATTTACAGTACCTAGCTACCAAAGACAGCTGTGGACATCTTCATTCATCATAGTATATTAAACATCGTCTCAACTGTACTTAATTTTGTGACATTGACTTCTGAAACTGTTTAGTTCAACCAAATTGACATGTGGATTTCACAATATTTGTCCAGCATCTTCCAAGGGTTATTATCCTGGACCAAAATCTAACAGATAAAAAAAGATTTACGCTTCAAGATCCCCAAGGAAGATGTTGGCCAGTCGAAGTTAAAGCTCATTCTGATGGTCGCATGGCTTTTGCCAAGGGATGGAGAGAATTTAGGAAAGAACACTTTGTTTCAGCTGGCGACACATTCATCTTTGACTTTGTGTCAGACAACCTAGTTCAAGTTGAAATAGTCAGATGTGAAGGTGAATCAGCTCCTCCTGCAGCTCAGGAAGCTGATACTTCTCTTAGTTCTGTAGAAATAGATGCCGAAAGTGAAGAAGTTGAATTCACCCAGCCAGCACCTTGGGATGAGGTTGTATGCATTGATGAGTGAAGTACTGTATCTCCCTCACTTCAGGTCAGGAACAAAGTTCAATCAATTCCTGCAGATATGGCCGTAAGGGAGATGGGAACTAACCTCACCCGGAAACCAAGTAAACTGAAATTTTCACTGGCTTTGTCTACTATGGATCTCGTTCTGGGAGTTTAACTTCGCATGTATATCGTTTTGTGATGGTAACTTGTAAATTATAGCTCAGATGAGCGGAGGGAAATTAGATAAGTAGATCAGTGGTAAATTGGTACTAGTATAGTTCATCTCAGTAAACAAAGGGGTGGTCTTTTTTTGTTTGTTTTGGTTTGACCAATAACTTTTTGCATCCTTCAGAAATATAACACACAAAAATATTTGAAGCAGCGCAAAAGAGTTAGAAAATTGTACTCGTAACAAATGCTCACAATACTACCCAAAAAAAAAATGTTCACAAATGGGTCACTAAAGAAGATTTAGCGATCCTGTTTTCTTCATCATTGACCTTTGCTAAACTGGTCGGATTTATACACATTTCACACAAATCTCTCTTAAACTATAATGTCGCACATATATGAGGATTTTGAGGAATGTTATCCAAAAATCATGATTGGACGGTAACATTATGCTCCTTTGTTCCTACCACACAGGGACATGAATAGTCTGTATATTCGTACACATTACTAGTACATTAGTGGCCAATAGATGAAATACCATTGCACAACAAGAAGGAATATTAACCTTTCATGCCTTTCCAAAGATTCCGAAAAGAGAAACAAAAGCCGAGACTTTACATGTTTTTATCCAACTTGACAGTGTCAAGACTAAATCAGGAATGTCTACCTCAAACTGCCGTTTTAAGCAGTTGGCTGTATGGTAGGATGCCATGTTAGCGCACTACACAGAAAACTTCACACCTTCATCATCAGTAGAAGTTCCTTTGAATATGGCGAGCTTCCCCTTACTTTCCAAGAGCTTTAAAGCCCGCATTAGGACTGTCCTGTCAATCCCGTGAAGCTCTGATAGAGAAATCAAGGAAGAGCAAGCATAAAATTAGAATTAACTGATCACTAATCAAACAAAACACAGGTAATAATTGAACATTATAGCCATAACTGTGTATGTGCATGTGTGTTTATCACAATTAAGGTGCCATGATATTGTTGAACCGGAGAGTGGTAATAGTAACAATTTTAAGAGAGATTTACCAAAAAGAACTTTTCCACTAATTTTATTGATAAAATGCTACAAATAATAAAAAGGAATGCACTCTAATACTCAAACTTATTAGCTACTATGCTTTCAAAAAAAAAACTTATTAGCTACTAGTAGTAGACTCACTAGACACTACCACTCTTTTTGCAACAATATATTGAACAAATGAACCACGCCTTCGTTGTTACTCAGTACTCGCATCCAAATTAGGCCCCTCACTATCACACTCTCCTTCTCCTCCTCACTCTCACTCCATTTCTTTATGTGTTATTATACTTGCTGCCCTAGCTTGGTTTGCTTCAACTCATCTACAACCTTCGGTACTTCAAGATTGGTGAGTGTGGCCTGCAATGTGATCTTTTATTTGTTTCCCACAATGTCATGCTGCTTTGGTCATAAGCTACATCCTAGGACGGTGAAACCTGTGGTGAATTGCCTAGCCAACAATTCATGCACATGGATGGCTAGCTGAATTTTCTTCTTCATAATTGCCTACCTATGTGAAAGGGAGAATGAAGATGGAGCGGTAATTTTAATATATATTTTACGGATTCCTGCTAAACCGCATTCC
>ONZK01004242.1:31621-60816 GCA_900322385.1 Pharnaceum exiguum
TGCATATGGTACGCCAGTTATTGGCTACCCACCTTATGACCTTTAGGTCTAGGATTCAAACCACATTACCCCTAACCACGAATGTTTGTTCATAAGTTTCAAAAAAAAAAAAAAAAAGTCTCTGCTACTAATGCATTACAACAACCTGTTACTGTTATTTAAACAAACTACCTATGGGCCATATTCTTCGGAACTGAATCAGTCAGTGCGCCAAACCAACAGTTACTTCAGTAATCTGACTGTGAAATCCACTTCAATTGATTTCTATCTCATAAAATATACAGTAAGATTTCTTTTCCAAAGAGATGTACCCTGCTAATAAACCAAGAAAAATAAGGACAAGTTACCTGTTCCTTGAGATTCAACACCAGTACGTAGCTCCTCTATTGTCATAACACTATCATCCAAACCATAATCCTTGACCTGCAGTAGTCACAAGATAGTATCAAGTCAACTATGAGAAAAGCAAAACAATGGAAGCCAATTGAGAAAGGTAAGTCATTTACTTACAAAGCGAAGAATAATTTCTGCCCAATCTTGGATCCGATGCCATAAAATCAGGCACTTCCTGTGCCCTTTGTCCATCCATTCAGTGCGTCCTACATCAATTATTACAACAGAAAAATATATTAATCAAAGTAAAACAGCAACTGCAGACTGCTCAACAAAAGAGAATACACAAACAGTAACCTTCTGCGACTAAGGCTGACAGAAACGCCACTCTAGCTTCATGGCTAAGAGATCCTGCACTAACCAATTAAAAGAAAGTATGTCATTTTTTCATAACAGACAAAAACTGGGAGGGGCAGAAAACAAGCAAACGTGGAGCACGATGCTAAAAAGCTACTGGGAGAGGCTTCTGGTGACATAGCACTTAAGCAAATCACACATGCTTAGACTTAAAATGGTACAAATACTATAACAGTCAACAAATAATATCACCACCACCAAATCCAATGTCCACCGAAAACAAATAAGGTTGCCTCGTGTAGAATGTCAACTGAACAAAACATTGCAATGCTCAATGAACCCATGGTAAAGATCTTCAATAAAGACTTTTTTTTATAGAAAAAATAAATTTTATAAAACAAATGTCAAATGAGCCTTAAAGGACAAGATGTTCTTCAAGTTTATTAAGTGACAAGGAGTTACAAAGAGCATCAATTGCGTTGTACAGTTGAAAATGGATACTCTTTAAAAGTCCATCCCGACTTTGCCCACAAAGAAGCTAAGAACTCCACCATCCCCCAAACGTAATCAATAGTTTGAAAATCCTTATCAAAAACACGATTGTTGTGCTCTAGCCAAATGCACCAAAAAATTGCTAGAATAATACAGCGCCACAAAATCAGCTTGTCTCTATGCTTTCCAAAACCGACATACCCAAACCCAAACCTCTCCTACTAATTGGAATGGTCTATGCCAAAGAGAAAGAGCCACCTCACAGTCAAGAAATAAATGCGGCCCCGTTTCACAGCTCCTCCTACACATAACACATAAGTCTGGAGATAGTGGAGATAGCGTAATCCGTGGTTTACGCCGTTGCCTCATGTCGTTAGTGTTAATCCGCTCCAATACCATAGTCCAGCAAAAGGCACGGACCTTTAGGGGTGCTTTGCACTTCCATATATAATCCACTACTGGGAACGAGTGAGTTAGAGGGCCATTTATTCGAGCCATAAATGAGCTACAGGGAAACGAGATGAATCCCCCACCCATAAACGACTATCTTCTTCAAGTTATAACTGAGCATGCTCTACAACCATCAGCAAACTAGCAAGCTCCTCTATCTCCCACTCATTTGGCAGTCTACGCAAATAAAGACTTAGATGAACCTTATCTAGTTTTCTACCTTCTCTCTTAATATAGTCGCCTGACCATAAACAACTATGAGAACACTGTTCAATATTCCGCACAAACATCATAGACCACCTAGAACAGACAAACCAAGTACTGGACTAGCCAGACATTACATGCCCTCATTTCGTCCATTAGCAATTATAGCTGCCAAACAGCCCAAACCTCTGTGAAGAATGCTTGGTTCAGTAGTCTCTGAGCTTTGGACTAGGCTTACCCAGTCACACTACACATGTGCAATCATGCTGTTTTCATCCACATCCATCTACAATAAGTTGTGGTGTTTTTGGAGGGGCAGAAAAAAGACAACAGCTGGTAAGCTGGGGGAAAGAAATGAAAACAACTCAAGGAGCCTACCATAACTGCATAGGCATTGCCCATTTGTAAAACAAGTAAGGTCGAGCAATGTCATGGGCCTCACAACATATCAACTGATAGCCACTAAATTACAAATGGGTTTGGACTTTGGATATAGGCAGTAAGGCAGACCTAAGCAAGCTCACAAGATATGCACATTCATAAGAAAAGGCACGGAGACAGAAATACTTACTCTCGATCACAGGGTTTGAAAATAAAGGAAAATCTTCTTCAAGACTAATAACAAATATTTTCTGTGTCCTGCAATAGTCAAGTATCAATTCCTTCCATAGCTGTATTTGCTTCTCTCTCGTGTCCCTAACTGGCTGCAACCTGAAAGAAAGAAATCACAACAGTAACTCAGAAAATAAATTCAAGCCATTTGCACATATTCTAAGTTGCCTTACAATGAAACACCTGAACCCAGAGTATCATCCAATGGCCCTAAACGAAAATCACATATTTAAGGTTTGAAGTGGAAAAGCTCATTCCTAAATGAAAATAAATGTTTTGGGGCGCCATGAATGTGAACCACTTCCCTGGCACATTTCTACGTTACTTATGCAAGGGACAAATACAACTATCCCCTTGTCCAAAAAAGTTTCACTCGCACCATCATCTAAAAGCTGAATGTAGAAAGTTAGAAACTCCTTGCCTGTGAAAGTCATCATATTACTCTTACTTAAAGAGTGGTGACAAATAAAACATGCAGACAAACAAACACTCACGTCAGTGACAATATAACACCGTGTACTCAGACTCACTGGCATCATCTTCAGTAATGACTAACATTTTCTGACACTCGATGCACTCATCTACGAACAAACATTCAACGTTTCATTACACTGACTCAAACTAAATCATCAATCCTCTCCAGCTTGAACTCTTCAATTCATCCAAACAACCCGTTTGAAACACTCGAAACTCATACATAGGCACATTAGGTTACAACAATTGACTTCATATCACAACCAAAATGTACCAAATTGCACACAATGTAAGGCCAAGATGGATGCTTTATCACAAATGTATGTTGGCCACCAAATTCCCAGATAGAATACCCTCTCCTCTCCTCTCCTCTCCAAAAAGGGAACAAATTTACTGACATCCCGAAAGTCATTAGCCGCAGTTTCCACAACTTTCTAAGCCAATTTATATTCAACCCAATAAACATTTTAACCATGAAAGCAAAATCCCACTTTCCCAAATCAAAAAAAGATCAAATCTTTCTAAAAACTGAAAACCCAAGCTACATATGTTTCATATATCACTATGTCGAAAGGCAATATCCAATAGTGACAATTATCAATGGTAAAAGGGTAAGGGAAAAAAGGGAAAAGAAACAGGAAAGTAAAAAAAAAAGGGTAAAGGAGAGAATATTATGATTAAGGGTTGTTTTGGTTCAAACATGGGAAGTAAATTTTCATGTGAATTATCATTTCCTATGAATTAGAAGTGCTTTGGAATTAGTTCAGTTTGAGACATGGGAAATAAGGAAATTCATATGGGAATATTCACTCACTTAGGGAGACCCTTGGTGAGGAACTTCCCATGTCATGTGGGAATTTAGGGCTTGTATGGATAGACAAGGGAATTAATTCCTATAGGATGTAGTATATTTCTCATGAATTTATATTTGCTAGGAAGTGAAAAAAATTGTTTGGTTAAATATGAGAAATACATATGCATGGGAAGTAGGACTGTAGGAGTTAACTTGGGAGGGTGGGTGAGCAAGGTCCTCCATTTTGGAGGAAGTTACCATGGGAAGTCAATTTCCGTGCCTTGATGCTAACCAAACATACATGGAAAGATACAATTCATGGGAATTGGTACTTCCTATGAGCTAAATTGTTAACCAAACAAGCTCTTAGGTCCTGTTTGGCAAATTCATAATCTGCTCTTTTTTAGCATATCTTGTCTTTTTCTCCCTCACATCAATCTACTATTGAATCTGCTATTTTTTTATTTTGTCATTTTCTCTCTCACATCAATCACCAATCTGCTATATGCTTCTGCTATCTGACATGGCCTTAATCTTCCAAGGAAGTAGGTTCTTTCATCTAACCAAACAACACTAAAGTTTGCAAATCTCAGGAAACATAACTTTATGTGTGTATAAGATGTCAAGCAAACAAGCTCTAAATATGGTTATATTTATAACTAAAGTTGAACTGAAAATTTGAACTATTAACAATACTAAGGGTTAGAGAAGTGTAAACGAGATGAGTCAATGAGACATTATCGAATTAAATTGTCTTCTCCTTCACCGGTCTTGTTGTTTGAAGAAGAGGGAGTTACTTAAATGATAAGGAGCACACCTTCAACCTATAACATTGGAGGCTCAATTCTTACCTGCCTCAGAGCCTCCCTTTATACCAAAAATGAAAATGTTAAGTTATGTTGGTACGAGCTAAGCTACTATGAGCATTGATTCGTGTCAGCTTGCTTCCAAGTTCCAAATGAGTTTACAAATGTGAGTTTTAATGATTTCGAACTAATATTGAATTAGACTTTTTTCATCCAATGTCAGCAAATAGAACTTGATTTTGAGGGATTTACTTTTTCGGGTGTGAGAAATTGATTTGAGTTTAACCAAACTAGATAATGTTAAGACTTTAGCTTGGAACGACTGATTCTTCAATTTTTGAAAATTTGACATCTACTCTTGTGGTCTCTTGCTTAAGAGGTCGTTTGGATGCTTTTCACAATCTAAGGAATCCCACTCTTCCAGGAATGATAATTTAACTAGGTAGTTTGGTTAACAACCAAGCATAGGAATATGAATATCATGGGATTTAGATTCCTATCAAATGGAGGATTCTCATTACCTAACTACCCCTAGGTAAACCCAAAATCCCACATAAAATCTCATGCCCTCATATTTTCATGTCAATTCCTATATTAACCAAACACAAATGTCACTTTCCCATGAATTTGCTTTCCCTTAATATATTTTTTCCATGGGATTCATATTCCCGCTTGCAACCAAACGAGTCAGAGTTAAGACTAGCTCACGATCCAACACATTCCACCTGTAACAAAAAAAAAAGAAAAAGAAAACTCTTAACACAAATCTAATAAGCCGACAGAAAGGTTCAAGGCTTCAAGTCCAGTTACCGGGAATTCGGGACAAATCCAGTCTAGTGAGGCCGGCCCACAGCATGGTTACACACACTGTCACACTTACACGCAACAACTAGCTTACTGTCACAAAACTGATTTGGGCCCATCACTAAATGATCTCAGCAAGAGTAGCAGCCTAGCAGACCACCATATTTCGACACGATTCACCAACAGTAGTTAACGCTCATCTTGAATTGAAGTGATCTACAGACTACAGTCATACAGCAACGACAATCTTTGATAACTAGGCAAAATGTACATAGCAATATAATATAATTTTGTTTTAAAAAAAGTCATCACAATAGTACATTGTTGTGAAAGAGAAATAGATAAAAGGTTTGAAAAGAGCATAATTTTGAGTTTTGCAATTAGAGTGAAAAAATTGAATTAGCTTATGGCATACTCAAAAAAGTTCACATAAAAAATAATGTGTCAAAATTCTCCAAAATTGAGCATAATGGATCAATTTGCTCATTAAACTCCCGATTATATATCCAATGTGGAGTTGATTGGAGTAGTAAACAGCTCCATACCGCTTAAACGAGGTCTCGAGTTCGAGTTTCAATGTAGACACCTTATTGGGAAACTTATCCACCACAGACAGATATACGACTCCCGGTGGAGATAGTCCGAACAAAGTTTCGGTGAATTAGGCATATAATTTAAAAAAAACTTAGAATAATGGGGTATATGAGAAGGGTTATTCAAGTGATAGACTATCACTTCTTCAATCGACTAGGCCTCAATTTTCCTCAATCTCATGGGCAAATTTGGTAATCATTTATTACTTATTGCTTTAAATACCACAACTTCAAAATTAAGAATAGAAATTTATTTTTAAATTTACATATTTTGTTGTTTCCTTAATTACTAAATATATATACCTTAAAAAAAATACTATTTATTTTTTATGGAACTAACTATATTCTGCTGGTGTTTACTGGTAGTCTCTTTTTTTTTCTCTCCCTTCTCCCTCTCCTAAAAAAAAAAACCCTAGCCTCCAGTAGGGGCTGCCATTGGTGCTCTATATACTAATGGTAAGCCCCCAAAAGTTGAAGTTAATAGTATTTTCTAGTATAGTTTCAGTTTTAGTATTAATAAAACCAGTCTTTTCAATAGTAAGAGTAGTCTGTTTAGTTATGAGAGTAATTGTTCTTATAGAGTTCAATGACCATATGGATTTACAAAGAGTTGTGTTCATCGAGATGGAAAGATCAATACCAGAATCTGACATTCTTCAAAGCTATATATGGCCCTTCCGCACAAAGGCTGCTCAACTGAAGACAGCGATGAAAAGGAAGTCGTTCAAGTACAGAGGGATGCTACCAGTTAGTTTTTGTTATCAAATGTATTCTGCTCTATTGATTTCATATCTTGTTGATATCAATTTTGATTGGAGATGCCGTTTGCCTATTATTTAATGAAATCTCTCTTTTCCCCTAAAAAAAAAAATATATTTTCAAAAAAAAAATCCTAAAAAAAAAAGCTGATCCGTACTAGAGTATAAGAACCGAGTGAAACTACCCCTGATGTTCAGTATTTAAACTGCCACTTCCCCCACAAAACCCTCCCTCCATATTCCCACACAAACACACAACACAAAACAAACTACTTACTGAACTGTCTACTAACTACCAATATGGCTCCCCACGGTACTATCTTTAACTTTCTGTCTCGTAAACCTTTAATATTCAATTACGATCATCATATGAGTATGTTGTTGTGTTACTTTTTTTCTTTTTATTTCTGATCATATATATTCATGGCGCGCAGCTAATCGGCTAGCAACTATAAACCATCTTTTTAAAGCGGCTAAGGAAAATAAACTCAAACTTGTCAAAAGTAAGTCTCTTTCTCCTTTTGTAAATTAACATATGATCATTATATTCATAGGCGGGTTAGTTCTTATTCTAGTTTTGAGTTGGGTTTTGTTATCTTTGTTCCATTTTATGAGAATCTTGCTAATTGCTCAAAAGGGTTTCCTGTAAAGATTTTAAAGAATGTACAAAAACGGGTTTATATATGTGACGATTTTGGAAAAGGTTATAGTGGTGAGTATGGTGACCATAAAGAGTTCACTGATGACTGAACTTTAACGAGTGACACATTGGTTTTGTGCTATGTACATGTTTAATGAGCTTTCATCAAAGTTTTCATCTTGTGGATGAAGTTATAGAGCTAGCCATGATAAGAAAGGAATTTGCACCTTTGAGTTGAATTTTGCAGTAATTTGTTTAGGTTTAGTCTTTTCAATGTTAGCTCAAATGGGTATCTCTTGAATTCTTGATTCTAAGGGTGTGTTTTGGTCGGCCGAATATAAATGAAAAATCTGAAGGCGCCTAAGTTATTTGTAGGAATTGTAAATGGCCCAACACAAGTGAGTGTCTATAGCTCAAAGAAGGTTCCAACTTTAAACCAATTAACAATAAGTCGAGAGGTTCATGGCCACTGAACAAACAATACAGGACAAGCCACTTTAACATTATCCTGATTTTAATTTGCAGAATTAGCAAAGAAGCTTGATGATGAAGGAGAAGGAATTCAAAAGGTATTGCAAGACATTCATGACTTAACTGGCAAGGGTGTTCTTCATCATGCTGTAGAGGCTGGCACATCCAGCGGTGAAGTTAGTTGTGTTGTCAAATATCTTGTAGAGGAACTCGACCTAGATGTGAATGATAAGGACGATGCAGGTTCAATTCTCTTCTGTGGCTTTTGAAAATTCAAGAAAGTTTAACATTTGATGTAGTTGATATTGTTTTTCTGATGTTCTAGGAAGGCTGCTTAATGTTGTCCTTGATTAACTGAAAAATTGGTTTGTGCATTTGAGTTGGATTTTTTCCGGCTTACTAGCTAGAAGCCTAGGACTAGTGTATAAGTAGTGAGTAGTGACTCAATTCGCGGAAGGGTTTAATGCTGACATATGATTGCCGTTTGTGTAGGATATACTCCTTTGCATAGTGTGGCTATTAGCGGGGACCTAGTCACCTGTGCTTATCTTCTTGACCAAGGTGCAAGTCTCGAGTCAGCGGACTACTGTCAGGACTGTACACCTCTACACTCTGCTGCAGAAAAGGGTTAGGATATGACCGGTTTTACATGGAGTCTAATCATTCCTGATCATAAAGTTCAATTTGTTTTGTAAATTTTTATGTTGCAGGTCATAAAGAGCTACTGCGATTGTTTGTCTCAACAGGCGCTGACATTCATGCAAAAGCAACTGCAGGAACCCCACTGTTGTATGCTGTTAGTGACGGGCACGCTGAATGTGTTGAGTTTTTGCTTGAAAATGGTGCTGATGTATGTCATTGTTAAGAGTGTATACCAGTATATCTCATTTGGAATAGATGCGAAACTATTCATTAGTAGCTTCCTCTTTTTATTAGAGAATTCAATATCTTTAGCTAAGTCCTTGTGGTTGCATTGATTTATTTGCCGCTTTCGATGCAGCCAAATTTTGTTTTCGAGGACAGGTTCCCGCCGTTGATAGAAGCAATCTCGGCAGACTCTGTTGATTGTGTGATGCTGTTGCTCAAGGTATACTGTGTTTTTATCCTTTGTTTTATCTTGTTCATCATGGTGAGATTAGACTGCTCGCCTGAATAAAGTTGAGAAATTGATTGTGAATTGGCTATTTATGTAGTGGGGGGCTGATCCCAATGTATCGTTTGTTGGAGAAAATCCTTTGTATTCTGCTTCTGTCAAAGGAAATGCTGACATAGTGAAATGCTTGCTCAAAGCTGGAGCAGATCCAAAAGCGCCCAACTTTGTGAGTATAACTGTACAAGTATTGTCAATGAGATCATTGAGATGCCCGTACGATGAATTATATTAAATGCGTATACCATCTCTAATTTAGTATTGTGATCTGCATGTTCAGTGGGGTGTTACACCAATAGAAGCTGCTGCTATGCGTGACAGTCTTTCAGTTGTGACAACTCTCTTTCCGTTCACTTCTCCGATTCCAACCATTACTGACTGGAGTGTGCGCGGGATCTGTAACTATGTTAAGTCTCCTAGTTTTACAAATCAGGTATGAAGCCTTTGGTGATCATTTGATGTTCCCCTATATATTGGCCGCCTTTATACTGCAGTGCTTCCATTTAGCCTTTGCAGCTCAAAATGTGTTCTTCACTTATGCTAGTCAGTAAGTGTTCTGTACTATGTTAATCTTTTTACTGTCTCTATGGCTGTGTGTAGTGGATTCGTAAAATTGATGAGAAGTATGAGGAGGCAAAAGGGAAGGGAGCAGAAGCATTTAAAAAAGGTCAATATTACAGAGCAAAGGATTGGTATTCAGTGGTACGCAATCTTGCCTTGACGCAATTTTTCGAAGATAAGATCTTATTAGGGTCTCTGCTGTATCCAAATCTTTCACAGTTTCTGATAGAAAATGATTTTTTTTTTAAATCCAAATTCTAATGAACTAATGATGTGGTTGTCTCATCAGAGTTAACTCGAATATGGTCAAATCAAAGTTTTGACTCGAGTAATTTCTTAGTAAAGCGTTGCTTCTTCAATTAACGATTGTTTTGTTATCCTAGTCAGATTTTCGGAATTAATTTTTAACCCAATGAACTTGAACTCAGGCCCTTAGTATCATGCCGGATGATGTGAAGATTTTGTCCAATCGGAGTCTTTGCTATGCCCGCCTCCAAGACGGACAGGGTGCACTTGCCGATGCTGTTGCCTGCATCCAGCTGAAAGGTGACTGGGCAAAGGCTCATTACCGACTTGGTGTAGCTTGGCAACTTTTGAGAGTACGTGTCAAACTTGTTTAGTTCTTGTTTTACTTTAATGTTGTATGTAGCTCTACATTCTGGCCATCTCCGTACTCGTTCCTCTGTAAGACTCCGGTTATGGACTAGCATGGCCAACCAGCTTTGCTGGTTATACCGTCTGAACTAATTCCTTTTTCTATTGAAAGTAGCAAAGAAATGTAGGAAATAGCTTTCTTGCTTGGAATGTGGCCTAAAGATTCCAATGGGGCTGAAGTATACTGTTTTTTGTTAATACAGGATCATGGGAAGGCAGTATGGGAATTTGGGAAAGCCAATATGCTTGAACCAAATAACAAAGAGCTTGAAACTGCTCATAGGTAACGTTTTCTTTCCTCTCACCCTGAAATTTTACCCCATGTCTATTCATTTAGGAATAGTGATGATTTGACTCATAAGTTGGGTGCCATCCCTTTTGGTTCACATTTCTCGCTCTGACGCTTGGATCTTCCTGTGAATGCAACTTGATAGGGAGGCTTTCAAGGATATGCAACCGGTAATGAAGCACCAGCAGAAGACATTTGGCCTCCCTTATGCTTGTTACGGTGATTCAAAGGATGAAGCTTATACTGAATATGTTTCCTCTTTGGTGCCAGATCCGTTCTGAATAAACACTATGGTAGCCTTTGGAGAAACAACTTACAAGCAGTTAGTTAGTAGTGCCTGCAGCTTTCGCCAAAATACTGCCAGTTTGGTATTAGTACGCGGTGGTGACTCTTGGTTAAGCTTAGTTATGGTAAAATCACCTACGCTGCAAAGTATATGTTCCATGTAAATGTTTGTGTAGCTATGTAAAAGACTAAAACCGGTGTTACTCCGTTTATATAGTACTGAAGTCCGAGTAGTTATTGCACTCAACTTTTTGTCCTGTTTTTCCAGTGATTGTATTCAATGTGCTAATTCGTTGATTGTCATCTGGCTTTAGTATATGAACTACGGACTTCATTCTTCAGACCTTTGTGCAAAAAGACGAGCAATAGTCACAGAATACTGTTAAAATTAGGATAGTTGAGTTGAAAGAAATTCTTTCCTTATAAAAGATAAAAGTGAGTGCGGAGTATCAACTAAACTATTCTTGAATTTCTTTTTCTTTTGGTAACACAAAATTCCCTCCACCATAACCATAAATACCTCCCTTTTCCCTCCAAATTCATTCTCCTTTTCATTAAGTTAATATCAAAAGTTGGAATATAAATTAAACCGCCCGCGTTCTACCAAAACAGTAAACCCTCCATTATACTCCCAAGTCCCAACGCCCAACACAAACTACTACTAACATGGCTCCCTCGTATTCCTATGGTAAGTCTCTCTCTTTTCATTTTATTTCCTCGTCATATTATGCACGATCTCAAGGTAATAAGAGCAACTCCAATGGGTATTCTTAAATGGTGTTTTAGAAGAGAGATATGTGCTAATTAGATGCATCTATTGTAGTATGAGGTGCTAATTAGGTAAATGAAATTCAAAATTCAAGAAGTAAACTTATACTAATAAACAACGTAAGTCCTGTGTTAGCCCTAAATTGTTATAGAAACATTTGTGCTAAACCGTTTCATATACGAGTCAAAGTCATTAATGACCATTGTGGAGCACATTAATCAACATTTTTCGATCATTAATACCTATCTCATATATGAAACGGGTACACACAAATTTTATGAAATTGTTACACTCAGTTTGGGTCAAAATGGCTACAAAACCTTCCACTTGTTCTTATTTTTAGTGAAGTTATCGCAAGTCAATACTTAAATGCAGGAATGCATGGTCAATCTCGTAAACAACCTCTCTGTTTTCTTAAACAGGTGTAAGGTTGTGTACATCCTGACCTGAGCACCCCATTGAATGGGGATTTACATTTAGTTGTTGTTGTTTAGGCCCTGTTCGAGATCAATGTTAGTTTTCTGTTTTTGGTTTTCAAAAGATTTCAACTTGATGATAATAAGGTATTTTTTAAGAGTAAAACATTTGTCCTCATAAATGTACTTATGATTTTCAAAACTGACAACAGAAATTTGAAAACCACTTTTTTTGGTTTCTAGAAACTGGTTTTTAGTTTCGAAAAAAACTGAAAACTGGCAACTCACAACGATCCCAAACAACACCTTAGTGTCTCAGTTCGAGAAAAAAACACTTAAAATGATACATGGTGACACATTCTCTCCCCCTAGGCATCTTTTTATTCACATTTAGCATTGGATATACGATAAGCCCTTTGTACTTGTCTGGGTTGTGTTTGGAATAAAAGAGTAAATACACCTTCATTCATAAATTAATAATGACTACTCTGTACTTGTCTGCGTTGTTTCGTGTCATATATAGTGTTTGATTCATGAGAAATGCACAATATTTTCTGATTTTGTTTCTACTTTTGTGTTGACATGCATGGCAGTTAATCATGCAGCTATTGAGGATCTTTTTGATGCAGCTTTGGAAAAAGACCTCACTCGTTTCAAAGGTAACATAGTCCCCTGTTTTCATTGTCCAAAACATCACTACACGTTAGAGAATAATGTGTATAAAATCCTATTAATGTCTTATTCAACTATTTTTGGGCACATTTTACTATTTTAGATGAAAGTATGCTGTTAAACAGAATGATTTCTGTTTCTCAGTGTAATCCTTTTTTTTTTTTTGATCTTGTTCATCATGATGAAACATTTTGTTATTGCTCAAAAGGGTATACCGCAAATGTTACTTCAATTTTTTTTGTGATATTGAATCTGTTTTTTTGTGATATTGAATCTGCTTGTTAGTCAGTAATTAATTGTAAAGAAATAGAAATCGGATGTTGTTTTGGGGTATTTGGGTGGCCTCAAAAAAATAGAAATTGGATGTTGTTTCGAGGTATTCAGGCGGCCAGTCCGTGGACCGCCTTTTGGGCTGGAATAGGTGCTAGGTCGCCTTCTGAGCTTGAGTTAGTGTGATGGCCGCCTTTGACCTGCAAAACCAACTTCCGGCCCGAGGTGTCCCTAGGGCGGAGCACCGACGCCCAAGTATGAAAACACGTGTGTATATGTGAGTAAGAGAGTATGTGAGAGAAGGGAGAGTGGAAAGAGAGTGGGGAGTTAGAAAGAGAGTCGAAGTCCCCTATTTGTGAGGTCGTGAGGAGGCATGTGGTGATTTGGGTTTCTCATAAACTAAAGAATATTCTTAGTAGACCTTCCTTCTTATTCTATTGTTACATGTTTTACTTATTCACGGTACTTTGTAGAGTCTACATAACTCCAATGTAGTTCACATTTTCTTGCTGACATTTTGCAGAGGCCGCGAAGGAGATTGATGTTAAGGGAGAAGGAATTTCAAAGATTTTGCGATATCTGCGGCATGAGATAACAGGCAATAGTGTTCTTCATAATGCTGTGGTTGGTGGCCTTTCCCGTGGCGAAGCTAATGTTGTTGTCAAATACCTCGTCGAGGAACTCAAGCTGGATGTCAATGTTCAGGACGATTGCTTTGGTTCAGTTCTTCTTTTCTTCTTTGTCAGATTCCACAATTTATGGCTTGTAATGATATATAGAGTATGTGCACTGAGTCATTTATTGCGGTTATTTAAGTTGACGTGATGGTTTTGTGAGTTCCATCTAGGTGAATAATTACCCTCCAGAATGCATGCAATTTGATTTGGAGTGAAAGCTTCCATTAGATTGTGTCTGACTTTGACTATTGTTTTGTGTTGAAATGTTAATCATCAAAATGCCTTTTATATATGTAGGGAACACTCCTTTGCATATAACGGCTTCCTGCGGGGAGCTAGTGACAAGTGCTTATCTACTTGACCATGGTGCAAATTACAATAAGATAAACCATGATGGTGAATCTCCATTTCACGCTGCTGCAAGAACAGGTTTGTCAATCTCATTGTGCTCTTTTATATGGACAAATTTATGTATATCTTAGACTTTTGTACTACAATTGGATTGGCTTTGTAACTTTCTGGCGTGGTAGTTGGTACTTCTGTAGGGCAGAAAAAGGTGCTAAAATTGCTCATCTCAAAAGGTGCAAAGGTTAATCTAATAGCTGCTAAAGAAACACAGCTGTTTTATGCTGCTCAAAAGGGTTGGGAGAAAGCTGTTGAGGTTTATCTCGAAAATAATGCTGATGTATGTCTTCTCCTTCTCCTATGTTCTTCTTCTGGACTGGCAATGCTCTGGACGAAATGTCACTATGTCAGTTTGAGTAAATTTTAGAGTGTGTGTATATTATTTGGAAAGGATAAAATGTATTCATTAGTTAGTAGTGGCTTTTTTCCTTGAAGTTTGTTTGGTTTGCTAATGGTTGTGTTGATTTGTTGTGCTCTTCGCATGCAGCCAAATTTAGTTCTTGATGGCGAAGACTCACCATTGTTAGCTGCAATCCAGGCAAGGTCTGTTGATTGTGTGAGACTACTGCTTAAGGTATGCTCACTCTTAATCCATTCTTTCGGTTGATTCACTTGGTTGTCCTCAGTCTTTCATTTGTACTTTTATCCTGAATTAAGTAGAGAAATTGATTTTGGATTGGCTTTTAATGTAGTGGGGTGCTGATCCAAATTTATCTATATGTGGAGAAAACCCTTTGCATTCTGCTTTTGTCAAAGGACATGCTGCCATAGTCAAATGCCTGTTGAATGCTGGAGCAGACCCAAATGCACTTAACTTTGTGAGTATAAACAAGCGTCAACTATCTGATATATGTTTGATGAATCCAAATCATGAACTTTTTAACGTTTGATTGATGTTCTGTTTACTTTCCATATTTAGTTGTGTGATATACTGGCTCTCATATATGTTTGTGTTGTTCGCTGCCATTTTCAGTGGGGTTTAACACCAATAGAAGTGGCTGCTATGCATGGCACTCGCTCTGTTGTGGTGACTCTCCTTCCAGCCACTTCTCCAGTTCCAACCATTACTGACTGGAGCGTGCAGGGGATCCTCAACTATGTTAACTCTATTCCTTTTAAAACTCAGGTATATATGAGGCCATTGGTGACTTTTTGTAGTTACCCTGTCTTCATGCAAGAATGTGTTACAGCTGTTACCTTTTCATACTAGGATGTTGCAGAGTTTTTGATATACTATCCTGCAAAACACATTGAAAATATACTGTAATTTGGAAGTGGGGGGTTGTGGCACAAACGCACAAGTGATTTTATTGATCTTGTGCAGTTAGCTAGACTTGGCTTTTGTTCCACTATGTAATTGTTGTGTACACTATTAATCTTTTACTCTTTCTTGGTGGCTTCATCTTTTGTAGCGGAATCTTTTTTGATGCCTTTTTTTTTTGATGGCTTGTAGCGGAATCTTGTAAGTGAAGAGAAATTTACGGAGGCAAAAGCCAAGGGAGATGAAGCATATAGCAGAAAACAATATCACGAAGCAAAGAATTGGTACTCGGTGGTATGAATTCTGTATTGGTGCCCATTCTCATTGAGTGGAAATGTTTTTAAGTACTCAGAATGTTCAGTACCCAATTCCTCTTGAGTTATGGGAATTTAACTGATTTTTGGACAGTTTTCAACATCTTTCGATTTAATGTGCGTGTGTTTATTGGCCAAGTAGTACATAGTTTACACAACTGCAGGTGACACACTTCACGCAATGTTTTTGGGCTAACGTACTTCAGAAAGTAATTAGCTGGGAGCCTGAGAACCATATGCAGAGTACTCTGACCCTCAGCCATGTTAGAGTGCTTAATCATGTCGAAGAAAACTAGAGCTAAACAAGTCATTAGGAAATCATTACTAATGTAATATCATTGAATTTGAACTCAGGCACACCGTATCAAGCCAGATGATGAGAAGGTGCTGTCCAATCGGAGTCTTTGCTATGCTTGCCTCCAGGACGGAAGAGGTGCACTAAAAGATGCCAGTGCCTGCATCAAGCTGAAATCCGACTGGGCAAAGGCACATTATCAAGCTGGGGTAGCTTGGCAACTTTTGCGAGTATGGAACTTGTGCTTTTTAATACTTTTGATATTGTAGAACCGCATGCTATCCCGCACCTATCAAACCTGCTTGTTCTATAGGAATCAGGTTACTTGGTCATGCTCAAGATGAAAGTATTCGCAAAATTAAAAGCCTTTTTCGATTATGAGATCTGAATTAGGCCGGATTGTTAACTAATGATCATTTAGCTGAGATTATGTTGGTCATTTGAAGCTTGACTAGTGTGGCAAACAAGCAGCGTCCAGCTTAACTGATTATACCGTCTATACTTTCATATTTTTTTAACATATAGGAGCAGATAATGGAAGTCAGGCTGACGGCGGTGTTGTTTAATCTTTTTGCAGAATTATGGGAAAGCAGCAAGTGAATTTGAGGTAGCCCATAAGCTGGAACCTATGAACAAAGAGATTGAAAATGCTTACAGGTGGATTTTTCTTCCTCCTAACCCTGAACAGCACCTTCTTTATTTCTGAATGGTAAAACTATGAATCCTATGTTGGATATCATCCCTTTTGGTTACCATGTTCCAGCTCATGTGTCTCATCGAACAGATTATTGTACTTGTATGAGTCTTTTGCTTTTCTAAGCTGATCATCCTGCGTATGCAACATGACAGGAAGGCTACACAAGATTCCAGACGTTATTGACGATGCATCAGCTAAAGACCTATGGCTACAATAGTTCTGGTATGAGCAGGCCAGGATGAAGCGTATGATTGATTCTGTAATTTTGCCAATCAACTGCTGAGTTGATAGTTTGGTGGCTTGTAGAGAAATAACGACGGAGTGGTTGGTACCAGTATCTTCTAATAGTCGTTTTTTGTTGTATAGCACTGGTAAAGGTAATGTCAGCTTCATCGGATATCAAATTTCCATGCAATCTTAGGCACAAAAACACTGATTATTTTTTGGTTGGTAAATACTGGCAATAGAACCAACTCTTGCTTGACTCTACAAATCGCAGGCCTTGAAAATAGATAAAAGAAGTCTGAAAAAACGAAGAGTTTACAGGTGCAAGAAATGCAGTTTGCAACTTACGATCAGTTGATCCTAGCCGAAGTCAATGCATTAGCCTTAGCAGCTTGTATGGCTTTCTCAAAATCAACTTTGATATATGGTCCATGAAGGTAGTTAAGTACATTCATAGTCAAATAAATTTGAACTCAAATATTGCATACATAACTACATAAGGCACCACGAACTAAATCCAATTGACAATTTTCACAACATAAAAACCGCCCTCCAATCAAAATCATTCGTCTGTGATGGATAGTAATGAATTAATGATCACTTTGGCAATGGTTTTTGTAAATGTATTTGGTATACATACAATACACCTAAGAAATACACTGTATAGAGTTGTCACTTTTTGGATAAGTATTGGCCAAAAAGTTTCATTGCTCTATTTTAATAATTTAAGGGGTTTAACTGCTATAATTAAAAGTAAGGGGTTTAATTACACGATTGAGATAAGTAAGGATGTTTAATCGCAACTTTCGCAATCTCCTAAATTCAAAAAATCCGATAATATCCAGATTACAACCCGACTGAAACGACTTATTTATCTAAGAAGAAATAAAAAAAAATATACAACCTGATCGACAGACCCGATTGGCAGATCTAGTGACCGGTACAAGGGATTAGGAAAAGGAAAAAAAAAATTTAAAAAAACGGCGTTGAGACTTCAGACAGAAAAAGTTGATCGTGTGAGCAAATCTCACGAGGCGCTCGTGGGCGCGTGTAAAATACACTATCAAAAACTCATAAAAACCTCCGCATTTCTAATTTCCTCAACAACAACATAACACTATCAGTCAAACTTCATCAACCTTCCCCATCACCTGACCAAAATTCACTCTAACAAACAGCATTATGGAAGTGTAAGTCTTTCTTCACTCTAATAAAGATTCAATCTTTTTTTTTGGGTTGTTTTCCTTTTTTCCTATCTGGGTTTGTTCTTTTTGTGCTTGATCACTCATACCCTTTTGACTTTCCTGCAAATTATGTTGTTTGCTGCCCTTCTTTTGATAATTTGGTTGATGGGTACTTTTTATTTTCTTGTTTTATTGTGATATGGTCTCAAATTATTGGATATTTTCATTGTTTGCTTCTTTGTTAGTATATTTGAATTTCAATGCCATTGTTTTGCTGTTTGATTCTTTTGGTGTTTTACTAAAGAATTGTATGATGGGTTGTTTTTCATTTTATTGATTTGCTGTTGTTGTTGCTGTTCCTTTGATAGTTGAAGTGAGGTTGTGTAAATTTCATTGCATTGGTTGATGGATCATTGAAATTGTGTTTATGCATTTGACAGAGTTGCTTCAGCTCCTGGAAAGGTTTTGATGACAGGGGGATATCTTGTACTGGAGAGGCCAAATGCAGGACTTGTTCTCAGTACAAATGCTCGGTTTTACGCGATTGTTAAACCTTTTTATGATGAGTTGAAGACTGCGAATTGGGCGTGGGTATGTGATCCTTTGTTTTTCTCTTGTGGTTTTTTGTGTTAGTGTGTTTCAATGTATATGAGTATTGGTAGGTTAGAGGGTGTAGGATAATTCATGAAGCTACTTGAGAAATTGTTAGGGGATCGGCTTTTAATAACTTCTTTTCAGTTAAGGTTAGATCAGCTTGTACCTTGTGATCGTAAGAACTCATGACATCGATATCCATTCGTAGATTTACATCATTGGAAAGGTCTCATAGAAGCCCAATATTGATATAGTTTTGATAAGTAATTGAGTGTCAAAACAAACAATTAAACAAAAGTTTCAGTTCAGCACAGTTAATTCAAGTGTGAACCATATGTTTTCATGTCGACAAAAATGTAGAAGCTCTGGTTGTGGTTCTTTGAATAGACGTTTAAGATAGTGGTAGGCATAGCTTATAAGGATGGTTAGATAAAGTTGGACATCCAGTTCCCAGCTTATGTTAAACAAAACCCTTTCTTATGCCTTAAAACACACAGATTCATTGTGGTATAGAAGTGCTGGAGTTGAATGATGATTGATCACTGGTTTTCTCTTTTGTATTATGAGTTTGATGTTCAACCTGTCCTTTTGTGTAGGCATGGACGGATGTGAAGTTGACATCCCCCCAGCTGTCTAGAGAGATACTTTATAAAATGTCGCTTAAGAACCTAACTCTCCAGAGCATTTCACCAAGGTGAGTGATATTTGGATTTTAAATTTGTTCGTAGTGTATGATGTAAGTCGTGCTTGCTAGTTGTTGAATTGCTGCAATTTTTTATTAATGATTAGTGTTCACTTTGGAGCCTGAGTTGGAATTTACTATCCTAATTGTGCTATTTTGGCATCAGCTTTCAGCTAACAGTAGCTAATATATGTTGGAAAAGAAAATTTATCTTCATATCCATAGATGGATAAACTTCCATAAACTATGCTAGGATGTTTCGATTTTCAATGAGCCATAAGCTCATCCCAGCCATGACAAGCTCAGGCAGGGAATAGTATTGTTTAAATAGAATGTAGTTTTTTGTCAATGCGCATGTCAGTAGCTGTGTGACATTGTCAAAGATCTCAAATGATGCTTACTTTTTTGATTTTGTCTATCGAATGGTTCCGTAGTTCGAAGAACCCCTTTGTTGAACAGGCTGTGCACTATGCACTAGCAGCTGCCCATGCAAGGCTTGATAAAGATAAGAAGGTGGCATTTGAGAAACTACTTTTGCAAGGTAAATGAAAAATCTCAAAGGTTCTTCTTTGTTTGTTTGAATTGAAGATTGAGACATTCTGAATGTGATATATTTAAATGGGTTAGTCATGCAGGTCTGGATATCACAATTTTGGGCGCCAATGAGTTTTATTCATATCGGGATCAGGTGATCTTTCTGTGAAATTTTTAGACTTCTTTTTTTCGCTATTTTCTACTGTCAAACAAAATATATGCTGCCTCAGTGTTCCTGAAAAGATGTGTTCTTTAAAGGATACAATTAAGAGATTCGGCAAGCAATTTTAATCTAGGATGTAGTTATCTTTTTCCTAGGTCGATCTTAGGTACAATGAGTAGGATTTACTGAGAGACGAAAGGAGACTGGTCTTACATCAGTATTGGTTTTTGTTTGGGAAAACTTTAAACAAGATGAGAAGTGGGGCTTTAGAATAGGTGAAACAAAGGCATTTTGAGGTGAGGGGGCGTAATGGGCAGGGCAGCTAGTGACAGAGTCATTGTTTATTTTTAGGGGAAAGTGTTGGAGACATTTTATAGGTGTTTGGTTAATTGAGTTTGCGATTTATGTGCCGACATGATGAGTGAGGCACGTGGGGTCAGTTTTGGTCGGGGGAGCCTCTGTAGCACAAGAAATGAGGGAAGATTTACTGAACAAAGTCTAATCCTCCAGTCCTGAGGGAAAGTTACTATGTCGACATTATCATGGCTGATAATTTGCCTAGCTGAGTGATATGTATTGTTGGACTAACCGGACAAAATATTCTGTGAAACGATAAGTTGCAGATCTCTTTTTTCATTGTGCTGTAAATACCTCTTATCTCCTGCTTCAATGGTGTCTTTTCCTTATGCTAGGTTGTGCTTTCCAAATACATTTTTTTTTATGAAAAGCGCATTCAATTATCTTGCTAATTGCAATTGAAGATAATGTATATGATTTATGAACTTATACCTTGATGGTGAAGTCTACTGTACAAGTGTCTTGACTTTTCTGGTGTACCACTTTAATCCAATGCTACATAGTGTTTTCAGGGGACATTTTCTTTTTCTTTTGTAAGTGAGCTAATGATTTTCTTTTAATAGTTAGAAGCTCGTGGGTTGCCTCTTGCACCTGAATCATTTGCTGCGCTGCCTCCTTTCTCTTCAATTACTATCAACGCTGGTGATGTCAATGGCTCAAATTGCAAGCCTGAAGTTGCTAAAACAGGGTTGGGTTCATCAGCCGCAATGACCACAGCAGTCGTTGCTGGTTTGCTCCATTACCTTGGTGTTGTTGACCTATCCACTTCAACAGTGCACAATCAAGAAGGTAATAACAACGCTGATCTTCATCTGGTGCACACAATAGCTCAAACTTGTCACTGTGTCGCCCAAGGCAAAGTTGGCAGTGGCTTTGATGTCAGTTCTGCAGTTTATGGTAGTCAACGCTATGTTCGTTTCTCTCCAGAAGTTCTGTCATCAGCTCAGGTATGGTTTCTTTGTCATTCTTTATTTTAAACTTTAGGTTTGCCAATTCCATTGTGATTTCTACAAGACTTTTAGTATATTGGTGTTTGCCATTGATGATGAATTATTACAAGGTGGTCAGGTTCTCTTTCATTGAATGAACTTGTCCTCTTAGATGGTATACACTATGTAGTGTGTACGAAGATGACAGAAGATGAGTTACAAGGTCTAAATACTACCGATGTTTTATTCACAAATTAGAAGCGGGATCGATCATCTTTTTGTTTTTGACCTCCTGTACTCTTTCAATGTTATTGTTGTTTTCCAACATCATGGTCCGTGGCTCATGCCACATGTAAAATGGCTTCTTTATGGAATGCTTATTATTGAGGATATTATGAAGGACCATGTAAACAAGACTGGAGGGGCATCGAAAACTCTTGAGTCGTATCTAATAGTTTGTTAAGTGATTAGCTGATTTTGATATTATGTGAACAGATGTTTCTGAAGTATAAGATGTTTTTAGCTTAGTGATGCTTGATACATGTGTATGAGCTTATCCTAGAGTAAGACTAAGCTATCTATCTCTTGATACAGACATGACCTGCTTTTTGGCTGAATGGCTAGGTGGCAGGGAACGGGATGCTACTGCAGGAAGTCATTGTTGATATCCTTGATGGAAAGTGGGATCATGAGATGACTAAGTTTGCCCTACCACCACAGATGACTCTTGTAAGTTGGGATCTCGTCTTTCACCAAATAAATGATTCTTGGACTTTGTTATTTTCCTTTTTCTTTTAATCTGATATATTTCAGCTGTACTTAGTTTCCTGACTTCTGTGTGATTCATTGAACTTGCTATAATATATTACCTTGAGCTTCTTATTGCTCATGTTATATACTTCATCATGCTGCTAGCTAAAGTTATTTTGGATGCATTATATTAACATTATATTAGAGCACGTGGCTTGAGTTTGAATAGTCACTCGACTGAGGCTTTTCGAAGGGACGTCTGTTAATGGTTTACTTTCCTTCTCTAAAGAAAGTTCATGGCCCAAGGGTCCAACCTACAATTAACCTGCCTGGAGAAAACTTCCTTATGATACCATTCCAATTTACTTCTGTGTATTTCCTTTTTTTTTTCTTCTCATTTTTATTTCTTTCAAGACTTTGAAATGTATCTTCATGGTGGAAAAGACGCATGTAATTCACAATCTTTGCTAGAGTTGAAACTGAATACCTATTAGCATCTATATAAGGACATATTTAGCTATACTGCAGTTTATTTAGGTCCTATGGGGTTGGGTTGGCCAAACCCACGTCTTTGGGATGGGTGTCTTAACCCATGGGTTAATGTTTGGTTGCAGTGGAGGTGATGGTGGTTGAGAGGGAATTGGAGGAGAGAATTTGTGAAAGGAGTGGGGAGGATGAAACCCAAATTTATGGGGTCGGTGAAACCCAAATAGTTGACTCAACCCAACCAAAATGCTCTAACAAACAAGTGTATTGGCCTTGGGTTGTGTCAAACCAACCCAAACCCCAAATTCTAGTGAACCAAAATACCAAATGAGCCCTTGATTTCTATGGCTTTTATGTGTATGTAAATTTGCCTACAACTCAAAGACAAATGTACCTGGTGAGAATAAATTTATTCACAATGACGTATGATATGTGGAAACAACGTTATCTTAAAGCCTTGCAGAGACATAACCAACTTTCTTAAGGAGTTACTGGCTGTTTTTGCTTAATTCTCAGATTACGGCTGTGTAATATAATGCTGCTTGTGTAATTGCCATTTACTTTCCAGTTACTTGGAGAACCTGGAAGTGGTGGTTCTTCTACACCATCAATGGTTGGAGCAGTGAAAAAATGGCAAAAATCTGAACCTGAAAAGTCTCTGTGCACGTGGACAAAATTGTCAGAGGCAAATTTATTGCTTGAACAACAGCTCAACAAGCTCCGAAATCTGGCAGAAGAACAAGGCGAGGCTTATGGAAGGATCATGAACAGATGCAGCTTGCAGAAATTTGACAAGGTACTTTTGAGTCTTATATTTGGGATGGCTGGGGATGTTGATTAATGATTAAAATGGCTGACCAATTTAGTCCCAATTTGGAAGATGCTATTTCGTTTTGCTCATACCAGGGCATAGTTCTTTTCTTTCCCGTTCTCTCCTTGTTTCTTTTCCTTGGATTTCTGAAGAATATTTGCTTGATGGCGTCTTTACTATTTTGACCTCTTTAGGGTGGGGGTGGGGGTGTGAAGGGAAAATCATCTGTGACGACCATTACGAGCCCTGCATGAACGTGAAAGAGTGAGAAACTGAGAACTGAATTCACTACCAGCATTTACTTATTGATTTTCTGACAACAGTGGATGGAACAATCACTTTGCCCAAGTGACCAAGTAGTGATTGAAGCGCTACTAGGAGCTCGGAGTGCTATGCTTGAAATTAGACATCTTATGCGCCAAATGGGGGATGGTGCAGGCATTCCAGTGAGTTCTCTGTTCTATTTTTTCTATTTTATTTATTCATTATTACTAATAAATGTTACTTGCTGATGATGTGTGTCATGAGATAACATGTATTTTGTCTACCTTTCCCCCCTGTGAAAGCTTTTCTTGCACTGTTGTCTGATCCTACTGTTAAAAGGAAAAAAAGAACAAGACCAGTTAGACCACATAGTTAAAGGAATGAATTGATGGGAAATCAATTCTTAAGAAACGTTCTTAGGTTAAGGATCTATGCCTTTGCATTAAATGACAATCTTTCAATATAATCTACTCTTAGTGATGCATCAGTCCTCAGGCTTGCTATGAGGGTTTTCTTAGGTCCCCCCCCCCTCGGCCCTCGCGCGCTCGCGCTCGGAAAGGTTTCATTTTTTTTACAAGGAATGGATCATTTCTTTCATCAGAAATCAGAATGAAAGTAAAAAAAGAAAGTATAGTTGGGTATTATCTCAAATGTAACTAAAATACTGACTTCAATGTGATTCTTCACTCACAGATAGAACCCGAATCACAAACCCGCCTATTGGATACTACCATGCATATGGAGGGTGTTCTGTTGGCTGGAATACCGGGAGCAGGTGGCTTTGATGCTGTCTTTGCCATCACCTTAGGTGATTCTAGCAGCAAGGTAGCTAAGACATGGAGTTCACTCAACGTTTTGGCATTGCCGGTCAGAGAAGACCCTCGTGGTGTGTGCTTAGAAAACGGCGATCCTCGTTTGCAAGGTATCACATCCGGTCTTTCTTCCGCCAACATCTAGTGATATTTCTCACAGCCTATGCCGATTTTCCTTCACGCTCCTGAATTCCAACAACTATATAAGATTGCTTCTCTTGAATCCAGATTAATTTTTCGACTTGTGAGGTTCTATTACCCAAGGGCGGTTAGACAACTGTTAACCGTCCAATCAATGTCTTTAGTAAGATTTAATTTCAGATGTACTGTGTTCTCCTTCCCCATTTTTCTTTTGGGGGTAATTAGAGCATGTTTCTCTTTTGTATTTTTCCTTCTTTCTCCATTGTTTTCCACTTCCATTCAAATTAACTACCTTAAAGTCTCTCAAAAGACATTTACCACGGACCAAAGCAAAAGCTCCAACTTGATGCTTTGTTTTTGATTCGTAGGGAGAGAATTTATACTTTATTTTGGTGGTGATGGTAGTTGGACAGAGAAGGAGAAGAAAAACTACAAGTAGAGGTTCAGTTTTAACAAAAAAAAAGAGGTGCTGTTGATGAAAAGTTAGACCAAACATGCTCAATGAGATTGAAAACTTGTAATAGTACGTACCATTGCTATTGTGGTTTTCAGTGTTCATAACATGGACCTAACGAACAAGATGAGAAAGAAGGACCAGACTCCACTCTCCAGAATGAGGTTTTCTTTTCAAGGCATGCATTAAGGCGGGGGAGAATCAAACCCCATACGATTACAGCCTCTCTCGGATGATATCATGATACGCATTTGAAAATAAAGGACTTAGAATCATGATTCATGAGTGTACAACCGAGCTTTACACATTGACCTTTCGGAAGGATACTGCAGTACCCAGAGCACGTGCTTAAAAATAAACAAAAATAAGAGCAAAAGCTACAGCATTGATGACGTAGAACACTATGCCATGGTGAAGCATAGTCCGTACATTTAGCTATTATTGCTTGCTGCATGTCAAACGAATTGACAGCACAAAATTTTCTTTCTTTCTTTTTTAAAAGGTATTCATACTACAGACCCTACAGTACTAAAATTAACGCTGCCTTGCCTATAAGGCTATAACTAGTGACTAGTGAGTCTGTGAGTGTAGTGGATGAGTGCTAATAAGTGATTAAGCCAGATAAAAAAGGAGTGTTATAGAAGAACTTTATCAGTACATAAGGGAAAGAAAGTTTAATTCAGAACAATTCCTGCTCCTCACTAGAGATGATCAGATGAAGCATTTATGATGACACTTTGAAGTTAAAACCTTTATTTGATGATAAAGCTGACCAGTATATGACAACCAAGTCTTCTTCTAATGTCAGTTACTAGATTCTCATTTAGATAACGTATGAACTGGATTTCATCACTACACTAACAACTTTATGATAAATGCCATTACCATTTTACCAACCAATATTTCCTTAGCTAGACTGTGATCTCAAAAGGGGCAGCATTGGAACTGTCAAAGTGTGATAACCCAGCAGAGAGAGAGATAAACTTCACCACCCCACCTATGGTTTAAGAGCAAGTTAGAGGTAAATGCATTTTGACTATTTCTAACCTTGTCATTTACACTAGTAAGTATTGAGCATTTCTTTATCGTCTCAGGGCAGCTTGTTATCTATTGTTGCATGTGGAAAATTATCTTCTTCTATATACTACTAGCTAGCTTACTGTTAATTCTGATATTCATTTTCCTTTGTATATTTTCTAAGGAGCAAATTCTCTTGCATTAACTCATTAAGTCTTCCTTAATATTCAGGTTAGGATGGAAAACAAGGGTAATGGTACAAGGGCAAAGCACTCTTTCTTGAAGATTCTTTATGGGGATTTCTCTAAGCAGCTGGTATTTCTCTTACCCTATCCAGTAGCTAAATTTATATCTTGTTCCTCGCAATTTGGTTGATTACTTGATTAAAGGACAGTATTTATTTTAATTTTTCTTTGGATACTTGTCAAGGAATTAGAACTTATATTGGTCAAGAAACCACAAACTGTCAGTATCTAGTGCTCATCTTTGGGAGGAGTTTTTTTATTTTGCCAATTTTTTTGGAAGGAAGAAGTATACAATTACTCCTGGTTCAAAGAATATTTCATTTGTTTCTTATTAGAAGGCATATATGACAGCCAGGAAATCAAACCTGTGACTACTATTGCAGAATTTTGATATCCAATTTCTTCAGTTTAGTTAACTTTTTCTTTTGGACCAATCTTCTCCTGGATTCTTTACATACCGGCATACGGCATTTTGAATTGAGTTTTTCCTGTCAAAGAAGATAGAATTTTGTTATGTTACATGGTAAGTTGAGTTGATTTGATTTGTACTTCTGTAGGCAATGCCCCCGGGTTTTACAGAGATTTTTACTGGAGACATGCCACAGTGGCTCATTCTCCAGACTGCTGGTACAAGAAAATGCTGGAAGGTAGATCTAAAACAGAATGAGAACGGCGGGTTATATCTTGGTGATGGTTGGAGTGATTTTGTGGAAGCAAATGCTTTACAAGTGGGATGCTCACTAGTTTTCGAGCTTAAAGAGCAGGCTCTTGTTGAGCTGAAGATATATGACAAGGATGGGTTTCAAAGACTACAGTGTCATAGTTCACAATCGAAAATAGATGAGGTTGCATCCTCGGAACATGAGCCTAAAACTTCAAGGACACATCAGGATGAGGAAGGGAGTGGATTATCAGGAAGGACAACTTGTATGTCTATCTACTTATTTATACCTTGATTTCTTTTGACTACTGTACTTTCTTAATTATTAAGCTGAATATGTTATCAGCCAACCAGCATGGTATCCATGAAAAGCAACACCTAGATATGGACGAGAACCAAGTTATCCATGAGAAGCAGCAAGGTATGGTGGAGAAGCAAGTTTTCCATGAGAAGCAGCCAGGTATGGACGACAACCAAGGTGTCCATGAGAAGTCGCAGCAAGGTATGGAGCAGAACCAAGTTATCCATGAGAAACAACCAGGTATGGATGACAACCAAGGTCTCCATGAGAAACCGCAGCAAGGTATGGATGAGAACCAAGGTATACATGAGAAGCAGCAGCAAGGTATAGACAAGGAGAAAAGAGAGACGCCCGGTTTCTCAAGCATTGAAATGAGTGTGTCTTTCTCTGTAACTTATCGGGAGGTTGACCACTTACGCTATTACCTGGTAAAGCAGCATTACCAATCCCCCCCACCCCCTCCCCACAGACACACCCAAACAAATTCAAATTATGTTTGTGTAAAGGCCACAAGCTGGTGTAGTCAGTATTCAATGACTGTTTGTCAGTTCACTAACACTTCATAGTAGTTGAAATATCATGGCTCCTTTGTTTCTTCTATTTGGCTGCAAATTTAAGAAAAAAAATGACACATATTTTGGTCTGACTCGTGATACAGAGTATTCCTTCTACAATTGCAAAAGAAAAGAAACTGTCAGACAAAGGATCAAGATGGTAAAAGTTGGTTGATCAAGCTCACATCAAGGCCAAATGGCCGTGTGGATTTCACACGAGGGTGGAAGGAATTCCTGGTGGGGAATGGGCTAAAAACTGGTGATGTTTTGACTTTTGAGTTCTTCTCAAATAATATGATCCAAGTCCGTGTTGAGAAGGTTTCTCTTGCTAAAAGTCATCCTCAAAGTGCGCCTAAAGAGTGCAAACACACGGTAACTTCAGAAGTGGCAGGTGAGTTTCCATAATTTCTTCTTTCTAGGTTATGTATCAAGTATCCGGAGTCTGTTTAGTGAAATACAAAAGTTTCCATTTGGCTTTTGGAAGAAGTAGTAGAAACTATTTCCGATCTCCCATATAAATGAAAGACATGATGTCAACGAATAGAGATTTTTTTTCTTCTAATGAAGGAGATGCTAAATTGCTAACCCTTGATGAAGTCAAACTAATATTTAGTATGGGTGATGATTTGTCTAGATGAACGAGACGAGCCTGCTACTGCTGAATGTAATATCAGTACACCAGACACTGAAGACTTGAAACACAGGAAGAGAGATCGCTCCAAATTTATAAGCTCTTCATTTTCTAAACTTTGGAATGCGAGCGCAAAGCAGAATTATTGTGTATGTGTTTCGAGTTATTCTAGTATTCTTGAATTGATATTGATTGGGTTCATAATAAGAGTCAAGAATTTCATCCAAGCAAACATCTTCCTGTTGCTCCAAAGCATTTGAATTCTTTTACAGTACATATTCAGCTTATTAATTGTGTGATACTCAGCCTAGGCATGTCATGTTATGCTTTTGCAGATGCTCCCCAGGTTGGTTACCAAGGAACAGAAGCTAGACGGAAAAAATGGAATAGTGCTCTTAAATGAAGAAGGGAAGC
Organism: Pharnaceum exiguum; assembly: GCA_900322385.1. NCBI lineage: Eukaryota > Viridiplantae > Streptophyta > Magnoliopsida > Caryophyllales > Molluginaceae > Pharnaceum > Pharnaceum exiguum. The sequence continues at coordinate 60,333 of ONZK01004242.1, forward strand.
GCTGGGAAGTTGGCCTAACGACTAGATTGGATGGCCGTATAGCAATGACTGATGGATGGTGCGACTTCTTGAGAAGCAATGAAGTGGCCAATGGTGATCTACTACACTTCAAATTCATATCAGATTGCATGATCAAGGTTGCCATTTACAGAGCCGCACGAGTGGATTGTTCTACTGGAGGAGTAACCGTGAAGGAGGAAGTCATCGAGTATTTCTAACCATCTTCTACGTATACTCAAATAAACCTTGTTTAGATGTTAAGATTACCATGGCTTACATAAATCTGATATATGTCTTTAATTTAAAAATTGTAGAATTTATTAACTTCAACTTTATGATTTCCGAGTACTGGACAAATACTATGGTTTTGATACAATTAAAATGATTGAAGTGGAAAAATTGTTACTGTCAACCAACAATTTGCAGAAATCAGAAGTGCGGGAAGGAAGGCAGGAAGCTGAATTGAACAAGAGCAGCTTGATAA
>ONZK01004243.1:27827-44403 GCA_900322385.1 Pharnaceum exiguum
GAGCCAGTGGGTCCGGATTTTTGTGGAGCCATGTGGGTCGTTTTTTTTTTTAGACACTAAAATATAAAGAAACTTGAAATTGCATTACAAAGCCCATGGGTTTATGCATATGGACTTTTAGTCCATCAATATTTTGTATGACTAGTAGTCTTGACTTCCTTTGAATCGGGCTTGAAGCCATTATCAAGTGTGCTCCAATTGGTGATACTGTTATCGGGCAAGTGGTTGTACTAATCTTTCAGCTTTAGTCAAAAATTGATGCATTCGGGTTGATGGTATGATATGAATCTTCTTTCTTCAATGGCATATATTTTCAGCGTCTCATTCATGACTTTAAAAGGACTTCGTGCAACGTTTCTTGTCAAGTAGTGCCTAATCTGAATTTGTGATGGCATTGTGATCAAGGAGCCAAGTGATGCGTATCTTCAATTGTCGACATTTTGTGGTGTTGATAATATTCTCCATATATTGAATGCTCGGTGGAATGAAAGAGTTATGGTGGTAATCACGTCATGATTTTGTACTCAACCAAGAGACATAGAGCTTCTTGTAATTTCCTTGGATCTTCTTCGATGTTGGTGGAAGAGCATACGGATGCGTTGAGGAATTTCTGATGTCCCTACTAGAACTTCTTTTGCGATTTTTCCATGTGCCACGAGGCGTCTAATCTCGAACCTTAGGAGAAACAATAATTTTTGTGATGTCCAAAGTCACAGTGGTATTTGCAGTAGCTGTTTATATGGACGGGGTATTGTGAGGGGTTATCCCAATTTGGTGGACATAGCGGCACAATGAGTGGTCCTGTTTGTGCTTCTAATAGTGCGGCTTCCCAGCTGATGTTCTCGATTTTCGGCCAACAATCACCCATCGATCTTTTGCGGTTGACAATTCACGCATTAACGGTAGACATTTGCTTTGTTTTTCGTTCCAGTTGAATTAAAGCTTGGTGTAGACCTCCATGTTCGATGGTAGTATCGGCGCGTTTCAAGGATGGATTTGCTTTCCCAATGTAAATCTAGTTCTTGTCTTTCTCTTGTCATGCTTCATACAAGAAACAAACGTGAGGATTTTGAAAACGAGTTTTAGCTTTGAAAAAAGCCATTTTGATTTGAAAACGTTTTGAAATCATTTTGGATGGAAAACATTTTGATTTAAAGTGTGTGCTAGGTGCGTGTGTGTGTTATTTACAAGTGATAGTGGTGCGACGATGCATACATGACTTAGACATCTACGGGTTTTGAACTAAGTTTATGACTCGTGAGACAACAAATGGGTGGCATGACGCATGCTGTTTAACACAACGTGGCAAAAGGGGAATGACTCTTGTACGTTGTGGGGAGATGGATAGATATGCTAATGACTACAATATGGGGAATTGACATGACGAGGGATGACTTAATGGGAGGAAGACAGACTTACGGCGCGAAGAGAGGGGATTGGCCCGCGACGCGGGGAGGGCGGATGGCCCGACTCAAAAGGTGTTGACGTGTCTTGGTTTGACTCGACATGCAAGTGTGGATTTTAACGTGGTCGAAATGCTAGGCTTAACACAAAGTACTAGAGAACATGACATGAAAATGGGTTGACGCTACTACCTAACATGGATGACATGACATGCAAATATCGACGCAGGAAGGGGGAAGACGCATGGCAGGCAGAGAGGCGGACGACCCGACTCGATGTTTGACATGATTTCGACACATTTTGGTTGAACTCGTGGTTTGACATGTTAGATTTGACATAAGAGACTACCTATTATGAAGGAATTTACATGTAAATGGGAGACTCGACACACATCACATGCAATTGGATTGACTCGACATGCACACAAGGGAGATATGACACGCATAAAGGGGTGACTCGACATAGATTTTGACACACTTGGGATGATCATGACACTTATTACAAGTTAATTAAGCACATAGAGGTGATTTTGACAAAGAAAACACAAGAGGTTAGCACAAATATTATAGCACGTACACTCGTCAAGCATGCGGATGCAACAAATGTGGTTGAGAGACCTAAAGGCTTAGTTCTAAGTTTGCTATAGGTTGGTTTATGTAGGCCAAGGCTTAGAAGGTTCTAGTGATCATACTCGTTTCGTCACCCGTATGTCCCGGTGCGACTAGTAAGAGTTAGTTGGTTTCTTTGCCAATGGGATGGAAGCATACACGAGTGATGTGCATAGTTTCAAATCGGCGATTAGTGAAGCCAATGGCCCTCGGCGTTTGAGTACTATACCATCGAAGGTTTCTTTAGTGTTATGCTTAAGTGACATCACGAATTGCTCCCTGGGGCTACCATACGGACACTAAATTGAAAAACAAATGCATATGCGAATGATGACAATAATATAGATAAACATGTTTAGCATGTTATACTGGAATACATCGACCTTCGAGTCTCGTTCTCTAGCATCCCCAGCGGAGTCGCCACTTGTAGACACAGGGGCCCCGATCTAAGGGAAGTGAATCCACTTAGACTAGGTAAAACCATGCACCTACCCGCTAGGTGGGTTGAATGCGCATGCTATTGAACAAGAGTCGCCACCAATTTTATTTTAGCACACATATACATATATATACTATTAGGAAAATAATTGGAAAACCCGTTTATATTATCTTGTTATTAGGTGATTCAGATGTAAGTAAAAAGTATTTTAATTCTCTTGCATCACTCGAGAGGAACAATGCAAAGTTTTAAGCAAAGCAATTTGCACAACCAAAGATTAAGGACTCGGGAACGAAATTTAACCTCTACTAGCTCGATGTATTCAAATATAACTTGCTAAACCACACGGTTAATTAACAACCTAATGCAATTATCTATATTACTCGTCTTATACACATGCAAGATTTATCAATTAGCGATATTTAAACATGTAAATAAATAACCAATTTTATTAATCTAGTGGTCACTTCGTTATTATTCATGTTATAAGGTCCCAAATGGCTCTTGCCACGATCCTCCACATGCCAATACTTAGGTGTAGTGATTACAACAATAATAATATGCAAAACGGTAAATATAGCATAGGTGAGAAAGAAGGGTTAGTCCATAATGAAATTAGGAACGGGAACCTTACCTTGCGCGTTGGCAACTATATGCTTAAAAAGGACCTTCACATGCATACACGGGTTAGTAGATTTTAAGAATTAAACCACAAGTCTACATGAGGGAAATGCAAGAAAGTAAAAGCAATATGAAAAGGTGGTGCCTTCGGGACCTTTATCGTATAGTTAACTTGAAAACTCCAAAGATAGGGGCGGGATGATGCTTGAGAAAGTACTCTTTGCCTTGAATATACTCCTTGTTTGAATGCTTGAATGCTAATGCTAGTGTGTTTGGTTGTTTTGAGAAGAGTGTATTTTAGACTTAGGGTTGAAGTTGATTAATTGAGTGTAAATTTCTGCATAATAATAGTATAATACTGTATTGTTGAAATGAATGAAATGAGGGAGGTATTTATAGGAGAGATTACACAAAGATCCGAGCCAAAAATAAGCTTTGAACGTAAACTGGTTCTGGCGGCAACCGCCCAAGTCCGGCGCATGCCGCCAGTTCTGGCTTCTGAAAAAGTGACTCTGGCTCAGTACAAAATCATGCTTCTGTTTTGGTTTTTCTACCGCCTAACTTCTGGAGCCAGCCGCCAGACTTATTTCCTTTTTCGTATGCCCGTGTGGGCATACAGTATATTTTGTATATCCGGGTGGGTATACAAAATGAATATTTTTCCGTATTTTATCTTATTCTAAGTCTTATTTAGGGAAATAGTGAACCTTGTTTATGCTCTAATATTCCGGGAATCTTCTAAAGAAAAGAAGTTTTTTTCTCGCCAAGTAATATTTAAATAAATAAATACATATAAATGCATATTTAAATAAATAAATATTTTAAATGGGAAAAGCTTAATGGATTGGGTCTATTTTGTGGGCTAGATTGATAAAGCTAATTAATTAATAATTAGGCCATTGGGCTAATACTACTTAATCGGATGGGCTATGCTATTATTAATGGTCTAAATGACGATTAATAATTGATCGGGTTGAAATCGACTTCAATTTCCGTTCTCAAGCACCGGTGCAGTAAAATACGGTATCTACAGTTTGCTAAGGAGTTTCAAGGTGTTGACTAAGAGGAGTTTAGGTTTATGAGTTTTTTATGTAGTGTGGGGTGATTTCGGCATAGTAATGCAAGATAGGGTTAATGTGTGTTATTAAATAGGGTTTAATGAAGGGGTATTTATAGGATGGGATGGAGGATGGCCGAATTAAGAGAATATTAGGGTAAATATTGGAAAGATTGTGGAAATCCGGTACAAAATAGACTTTATACGGGTTTTATCCCTTGCGCCATCCGCCTCTCTCTGATTTGTACAGGGTGATTCCGGCTCTGAACTAACACATGCTTATGTTTGGTAAAGTGGGCCGCCCAACCCCTGGCGCATGACGCCAGACTTGGCGCGTGCCGCCTATTAAAGATCTCGAGAAGTTTTCGTATTTCCTTTTTGTATACCCATTTACACGCGTGGGTATACGAAAGCAATATTTTCCTATTTGGGTCTTATTGAATATTCCGAAATCCTTTGAAAAGAAGAAGTTACTTATTCCCCAAGTAACATTTAAATAATAAATATTTTAAATAAGGAAAAGATAATGGATTCGGCTTGTGTTGTGGGCTAAGGGATTATGAGTTAATTAATTAATAATTAGCCCATTAGGCTATCTCTAATTAATCGGGATTGGCTATCAGTAATGGACCGGTAGGCCACTCCTTTTCTCAAGTCTTCAAGGCTCGTTGTCACCTCTAATAATATTAAATAAAATCCAATTATTGGCTTAATCATCATTAGTATTTTGTATAACTGCAGATACCGTATTTTGTACGGGGTATTGCCATGCCTAATGACGAAAATCCTTAACCGTATATCCTTCGATTAGCTTGAATCTTTATTGTAATGGGTGCACCGGTGCTTGAGAAAAGAAATTAAACTCGATTCATAAACCCGATAAATTGTTAATCGTCATTTGGGCCATTAATAATAGCATAGCCTGTTCCGATTAATTAATGTTAGCCCAATGGCCTAATTATTAATTACTTAGTTTTATTAAATTCAGCCCACAAAATAAGACAAGTCCATTAAGCTTTTCCCATTTAAATATTAATTTATTTAAATATATATTTAATTATGTATTTATTTTATTTATTTATTTAAATGTTACTTAGAGAAAAACAATCTCTTCTTTTCTTCATATTTCCGGAATATTTAGGATCAAATACGAGTTTACTAAATACCTAAAACAAACTAGCAATGTGCAAACAGAAAAAGGAAAATAAAAATATACTGCGACCCAACTTCTGGCGCCATGAGTCAGAAGTTGGGCGGTTAGATTATCAAAACAGAAGCATGTTTCTATACACATCCAGGGTCCCTTTTCTGGCGCGAGAAGAGGCGGCTGGCGCCAGGTTCTGGCGTCATGCGCCATAATCGTTTTACGTGTAAAGGTTATTTTTGACTAGGATCTTTGTACAACCTTTTTAATATTTACCCTAATATTCTTCTAAAATCCGGCCATTCTTCATTTTACCCCTATAAATACCCCCCTTATTTCATTCATTAAAACAACTTTATGATGACGATTTGAAATCATTTTGTCAATGCAGCCATTATGCTCTTCCACCAACGTCGAAAAAGATCCAAGCAAATTACAAGAAGCTTTATATTGCTTGGTTGAGTGTGGAATCATGACTCGATCACCACAATCATTCCACCAAGCATTCAATATATGGAGAATATTGTGATCATCACCAAGGCATAGGACACAACCCCACAAAATGTGGGACAATTGAAGATACGCATCACTTGGCTCCTTGATCACAATGTCATCATAAATTCAGATTAGGAACTACTCGACAAGAAACGTTGCATGCCGTCTTTTTAAGATCATGAATGAGACGCTGTAAATATATGCCATTGAAGAAGCTTCATATGATAATATCAACTCGAATGCATCGATTTCGACTAAAGTTGAAGATTAGTACAACCACTTGCCCGATATCACTATCACCAATTGGAGCATGCTTGATGATGGCTTTAAAGCCCGATTTGAAGGAAGTCAAGACTAGTAGTCATACAAAAGGTTGATGGACTAAAATTCCATATGCAAAAACCCATGGGCTTTGTAATGCAATTTCAATTTTCTTTATATTTCCATGTCTAAAAAAAAAGGGACCCACATGGCTCTGCAAAAATCCGAACCCACTGGCTCCTTTAGAAAAGTCCAATTGGCAAACCGAACTACAGGCAATCTGATAATCTCTTTTTGTACTCCTAAAAAGTCTGGTGAATTTTTGCAAAATTTCATATGATGCAAACATCATTCATTCATATCATTGCATCATTGATGTCATTAGATTTATTGCTTTTGTTTGAGTGGCTAAGTTGAAAACCCGCAAAAGAGAAATTAGGCAAAACGAGAGCGTGAGAGATTTAGGCCTACTAAGTCGATCATCCAAGATAATTTACTTAGGCAACAATAAAGGCATAGAAGCAAAACAAGAGCGGCTAAGTTGAAAACCCCGAAAGGGCTTCTTAGGCAAAACGTGAGAATGAGAGATGTACAATAAAGGTACAAAAAGAGTGGTTAGATGAAAACTCGTAAAGGGTGTCTAGGCAAAAAGAGAGCATGAGAGATTTAGGCCTGCTAAGTCGATCATCCAAGATAATGTACTTAGGCAACAATAAAGGCATAGAAGTAAAGCAAGAGTGGCTAGATGAAAACCCGTAAAGGGCGTCTAGGCAACACGATAGAACGAAAGATCAACAAAAGGATAAATGTTGCAAGCATGATGAGTTCGCAAATGTGTAAGTGCAGCATTTTGTACTAGGAGTCATACAAAATACTAATGATGATTAAGCCACTTAGTGGCATTTATTTAATATTATTAGAGGTGACAACGAGCCTTGAAGACTTGAGAAAAGGAATGGCCCATTATTGGAAGCCTATCCCGATTAATTAGAGTTAGCCCAATGGCCTAATTATTATTAACCCATAATCCTTTAGCTCACAACACAAGTCCAATCCATTAGCTTTTCCTCACTTAAAATATTCATTAATTAAATATTACTTGGGGAATGAGTAACTTCTTCTTTTCAAAGAATTCCGGAATATTCTCTAAGACCCAAATAGGAAAATAGTCATTTCGTATACCCATGCGGATATATACAGTATACCCACACGGGTATACAAAAGGATATACGAACCTTCCCGAAATCTTCATTGGGCGGCATGCGCCAGGCATGGGCGGTATGCGCTGAAATTTAGGCGGCCCAAATCATCAAACAGAAGCATGTGTTTGTACAGAGCCGGAAACACCTTATGCGAAGCCAGGACTGGCGGCTGGCGCCAGGGTCTATTTACAAACAAAATCTATTTTTATACCTGATTTTCCACAATCTTTTCAATATTTACCCTAATATTCTTCTAAATTCAGGAATAAGCGGCGCGCACCGGAGATGATCCGAGCCCACCGTCCTTTACTTCACAAAATAAATTCATTTGCTTCCTTAAATGCAAAATCATGGCTATTGTTTATATATTGTTATCATAACTTATATTGGAAACAAACATTGTGGGAAATTAATCTTGACTTTACAAATTCTTCTCCTCCTTTACTCTATCGTGATTTTTAAACAAAACTACTTTCCCTCGTTTTTATCATTATTCGTTATCATATTTAAGTACCCTTGTCTAGAGGTACGATCATTAAGAATTAAAATGCAATAAACAAGACAAATCAAAATATCATTACAGGAAATGTGCAACTACAAGCAAAGATCAACGTCATCCAATTTAGGACTGGGGGTTGCATGCCATCCATTTTATATGAAAGATCAAGAAAGGAAAGCTCCTAGATTCTATGCCAAATGAAGCACGAGAAAATCTGCAAAATTAAAGTCAATCCCATATACACAGAATAATAACAAGAAGGTGTTGGTTGCCACTCACACACAAGATCAAGTGTATAATTCCCGAGCACGGAAGAACTCATCTGAAATTGAGCAAGTGGACCGCCACATTGAAAAGTACTACCAAGAGATGTAGATTGAAGCAAAGGATGGGACGTATTATCTCCCTACTATGTCATCCTCACAAAAACATTCAAGACGATCCAGTTATCCCCACAAAATACCGACTCATCGACTATTTCCTCCAACGAGTAGTTACCCTTGGCCCCGCAAGAAGCACTAGAATTTGCGGAAGAACACTCAAAGACCCGATATGCTTGAAGTTAAGGAAAATTTTGAGTTCTCCAAAGTCATCTACAACCAAACTACATTGCATATAGCAAACAAATGAAGATACAAGAACGAGTAAAGTGTTCGCCGCTTCGAATTGTTCAGAAAAAGGCAAACCCTCGCAGTCGTTACTTAGATCTTCCACCACTTCTTCATGTGACTAATACGCCAAAGAGACGTTTGGGGTTGGGTGACCTAAACACCGTCAAGGCAAGCCTGTGCCAAAGGACCGCGCAGGCGAGTGAGAAAATGAAGGTATTCTTCTTGAGTCGCTTTCCATGAACGCATCACATGAGAGATTTCATGCACAAGTACTTGAAGACATTTCGCCAATAATATATGCAAGAAGAATATTGAGCGTGGGGAATCTTGAGTTCGCAATTGGGATATATCGTGAGTGTTTTTTCCAAGGATAATAAAGAACAACAACGACAATAACAACAACAACAACAACAACCAAGTGTAAATCTTCATTCCAAAGGATCAAGGATCACAAAGTGAATACTCAAATATGTCAAAGAAGACTACAGCTATTTCTTCATGATGAGACAAAGCCCGACAAAATGCCTCAATATTCGTATGAACTTGAGCACCTGCAGTACTTCTCTGAGCACATGAATGAGATAGAAAAGTCATGACTCAAGCCATGAAAGTAATGACAAAACCAAGCATGCGTGATTAACTCATTAGTTTAAATGCATTCAAGTCAAAAAGGAGAAGCGAAGCATCGATCATACCTTTAAAGTTATCAAAGGCCTGAAAGTGCAACCCCGAATCCAAGCTACAATAACTCTTTTCATCATGCCGGAGCCAGGAATGTAATCTGAATCTTGATAGAATCCATGAGAGTGAATCTCAGAGACACTTTGCAAGACATTGAAATCATTGGCAAAAGATGCCTGGGAGTTACAAGACAAGATAGAGATTATTACCATTCTCCTCATAGACGTCGAAGATAAGTCTATCTACAACCTTGAACCTAAAAGGGTGAATGCCATCTAAATTCAAGATCTGCCATTCATAAACACAAAGTCAATTGCACGCTCAAAAGAAAGAGCCATGCCCGCTCTCCTACAACGTTCTGCTGCGGTATGCTCTAGGAAAGGATTGTTCCTCGTTATCATCCCTGGCTCTTTCGACTCAAAGACTTTCTTCTCATCCTCATCAACAAGTTCAAAAAATGCCAACTGTTTTTTATTTATCCTTACAACGAGAAGAAGAAGCGCTAATATCATCACGACGAGAACTCCTACCAAATTATAATCACAAGTTAACACTACGCATTGCCTAGTATGCAAGTTCTACATCACTTTATGGTCCGGACAACGACCCGTTCAAGAATGCACTTCAAACAGAAGCTCAACATCATCATGATAAAAAATATGCTCAATGACCATGTCAAGATCTAGCTAGAATCAAAACTCCATCATTATCTACCATCATCCTACAACTATATTTCAAAACAAGTCATCCCACAAATTCAAGAACCTAAAGTGGATCAAGTGGAGCATATACAAATACAAACAAGAAGAAATTATGAGCAAGGAAGTAAGGAACAAGATTACTTACATTGCATGATGAGAATAAAAAGGACTACAAGCATATACCTTCAACTGGGGGCTCCTGGCGTCGTTTGATTGATTCCTTAGAACATTTCCACTAACAAGAAGTGCCGTGCTCGTAGCTCCAAGATTTCTTACAAATTCTCAAACAAATACTACGCACTGCCAAGTATGTGTAGATACCGTATTTTGTACGGGTTATTGCCATGCCTAATGACGAAATTCCCCAACCTTATATCCATCGGATAGCTTGAAACTCCACTAAAATGGGTGCACCGGTGCTTGAGAAATAAATTGAAGTCGATTCCTAAACCCGATCAATTATTAATTGTCATTTGGACCATTAATAATAGTATAGCCCGTTCCGATTAATTAATATTAGCCCAATGGCCTAATTATTAATTAATTAGCCTTTCAAATCAGCCCACCAAAATAAGCCCAATCCACTAGCCTTTTCCCATTTAATATTTAATTATTTAAATATGCATTTAATTATGTATTTATTTATTTAATTAAATGTTGCTTGGCGAAGGGTTAATCTTTTCTTTTCCGGAGTATTTAGAGATATACACGAGTTTATTAAATGCCTAAAATATAATTAGCAATATCCCGCATAAACAGAAAAAGGCAAATAAAACCCTGTCGAAATCCACTTCAGGCGCCAGCCGCCAGAACCCGGCGTGTAGCGCCAGAGTGTAGGCAGCATAAACACCAAAAAAGAAGCATGATTCTGTACAGAGCCAGAGTCACTTTTCCAGAAGCCAGTTCAGGCGTCATGCGCCAGAGTAGGCGCCATGCGCCAGAATCATTTTACGTGCAAAGTTATTTTTGGCTCGGATCTTTGTGCAATCTTCTCAATATTTACCCTAAATTCTTCTAGAATCCGGCTTTTCTCCACCCTTCACCTATAAATACCCCCCTCATTTCATTCATTTAAACAACTGATCATTATACCATTACTCTGCAGAAATCTACACTCAATTAATTAATTATCACCTAAAGTCTAAAACTTACTCCTCTCAAAGCAACTAAACACATTAGCATTAGCATCTTAGCATCAAGCAAGGAGTACTTTCAAGACTACGGTTATCATTCTCAAGCATCGCCCCGCCCCAAATCTTTGGAGTTTTCAAGTTAGCTATACGGTAAAGGTCCTGAAGGCACCACCTTTACCTTTTTATATTGTTTCTAGCACTTTCATTATGTAGATTAGTGATTATAATGTTTGAAATCTACTAACTCGTTTATGCATGTGAAGGTCCTATAGTTAGCAAAGAGCAAGGTAAGGTTTCCGTTCTCAATTTCTACATGGACTAACCCCTTCTCTTCTCACCTATGCTCTATTTATTGCTTTACATATTATTATTATTGCAATCACTATACCTAAGCGTTGGCATGTGGAGGATCGTGGCAAGAGCCATATGGGACCTTATAACTTGAATGATAATGAAGTGGCCATTAGAACTAGTAAAACGGATTTATTTCTTTATGTGTGTTTTAATGGAATATGGGTTGCATGTTTAAACATCGCTAATTGATAATCTTGCATGTGTATCAGACGAGTAATATAGATAATTGCATTAGCTTGCTTAATGAACCGTGTGATTTAGCTGTTTATATTGGAATACATCGAACTAGTAGAGGTTTAAATTTCGTTCCCGAATCTTGATCTTTGAATGTGCAAATTGCTTTGCTTAAAACCTTGTATTGTTCCTCACGAACAATACAAGAGAATTCAAATGTATTTTATTATACTTAAATCACCTATTAATAACAAGATAATATAAGACGGGTTTTCCAATTGTTTTCCTAATAGTATGTATATGTATGCGTGCTTAAATAAAATTGGTGGCGCCTCTTGTTCAATAGCATGCGCATTCAACTACCTAGCGGGTAGGTCCATGGGTTTACCTAGTCTAAGTGGATTCATTTCCCTTAGATCGGGGCCCCTGTGCCTAAAGTATGAAATGCCCATGCTAAGCTCAACACTACAAGAACAAAGGCTACAAACACAATCCCGTATGTTAGCCTATCCCCATCCGGAAAAGCGCCCAAACATACTCAAAATTGAGTTTTCAATGCAAAAATCATGCCCACTGGCCATATATATCAATACCTAAGCCAGTTTTAGCTCAAAAAACACCATATTCGCCCAAATTGGTCGAAACATGCCTCACTCAAAAATACTTCTGGAAAATTCTACCTTGAGTTTACAACTTTGCAAAACAAACTCAATATTGCGTTCAGGCTACATTGCCAAATTAAGGTTCTTAGCTCAATCACAAATCAACCGAATACTTCACAAAATTACCACAATAGTGATGTAGTGCAATACATAAGCAAAAAATCATGTCCTATTATCTCATCCCATCTCTTTGTAAAATCATCACAACACACAAAAAATCCACAAAATTTGGAGTTTGAGCAAAAGTATAATCCATGAGCAAGAGCATGAGCAACATAAGAAAAAATGAGTCTCCTGGTCGAAGTAAAGCAAGAATAAAGAGCAACAAGCAAGCAAGTCCACTTTGCAATCTCTCCAATCCAAGCAAATGCAACACAACAAGTTAGGCCTAGTGCGGCGCGTCAGGCCCACCAACACGTTCAGCAACTCCACATCTGAGTTTTCCAAACCGGGAGCTCCTTCTAGCAATCATCATTCCATACAACGGTAAGTGGCAAGGTACGTACTCTAAAAGAAAAAGAAAAACAAAATTTCAATATTACAAATGTTATTTCTATCAACTACACTCACGTTTCCCGCCTAATTAATATTAGTGCCAGGAATATTACACTTCTTAAAAACATTGCACGCTTTGAAATAGTCAAAGTACAATTCCGAGGCAAGCAAGCCTAGGGATATTTTAGATTGAGCACAAAACTCACAAATTGCACAACCAAAGGCGAGCTAGCCTATAACCCCTAAGTTCACTAGACAATGCCTTTCTTACTGAAGCGATGGGAAAGATATTATTTTCATATAGAAAAGCATTCTGTACGAAACAATCCTCACAACACGTACACCTTCTTTAGGAACCTCCATGTGGATCGCGACCACATGTGGAATAGCAGCCTTATACTTGTCTTTAGCAAATAATGGCTTTGTTGCCTCGGCAAAAGTCATTCTTCATATGGGTAATGCCTCCCCTATGAATTGAGTAGTCATGGAAATGAAAAGCATTTTCCTTGACTTTAGCAAACAGTGTTAACGAACACATAAGCAAATAAGCAACTTTTAGTAATCATGTTCACTTGTAAGAAGAGCTCCTTGCATTTGAACATTTAGCAAACAAACAAAATTAGCAATAAGGAATAGAGTATCTATCTATATTATATACTAAGAGAGGCATACGAAGAGAGAAATTGGATGAGCCCCGCCTTTTATAATCCCTCTAATACTTAGGTGGAAGCTCGCGGTTGGCTGAAAACTCCAGTTAAACTATTAAAATTTCATAAATTAGGTTTTTTTGTAAAAAAACTTTTAAAATGTTTTTTTTTAAAAAAAAGGATCTAAAAACAATATTTTACTTCCAAATCGGTACAGCAAAAAAAAAAGAAACTTTGAAAGTTTGTTTTAGGAAATACGAATTCTACCTTTTTTTTCCTAATTGTTTTTGGTTGATTACTTAACTAAAATACACAAAGAAACGTTATAGTAATAAAAACAGAATCTTTGGTTATAATCATCTCGGCTTCTCTTTTTTGTGCTCTGATTTGGGCGTCATTGTGTTTCATTAGGTACTACTCACGTATTCCCCTCAAAAAAGGTACTACTCAAGTATAAATCATGTACTGACTAAATACTAATGACAAAATACAAATACTAAAGAGTTAAGACTTGGGGGCATAGCCGAAATAAGGGGAAACACATGAGTTCGAGGAATATTGTTCTATTTGCGTACACTCGCTTTATTTTCTCTCTTAATTTTGGCACAACTCCTCAAAATATTGATAGAGACCCAATATTTAATTATCTACTTACAAAGGATGGTGTACGGTGTAAGGTACACCCAGGTTTACAATAGAATTTGTCTACATATAGCCACGCACTTTTATAACTTTATATATCTGCATTTTTTTATAGTTAAGTTCATTTCATTTCAGTTTTTTTTTAGTTGAGTTCAATTAAGTTTTAGTTATAATTTTACCCGTCTTCAGTTTTTTTTAAGTTCAATTCAGAATCTTTCAGGCTTTTTCCAGTTCAGTTTAGTATTTTTTTTAGTTTAGTAGTGTTTCGTATTTTTTCAGTTTAGTTCAGTTTAGTATTTTTTTCAATTAAGTTTCGGTCCAGGTCTTGCGAACAATTAAACCCTAAATTTGTAGTATCATGTCATCTTCAGTTTAGTTTTTTCAGTTCAGTTAAGGCTATGTTTTGTTCTTTTGAAATGTTACCGTTCAGTTTTCAGTTCAGTTCAGTTTTAGTTATAATTATAATTTTAATTTTCTTTAATCTTTTTTAGTTTTGTTCAATTTTTTCCAGTTCAACTCAGTTTTTTCAGTTTAGTTCAGGTCCTTACAAACGAACAAAATACACCTTAAGTATCTTGCAGTTCAACTTAGTTTTAGTTATATTTTTAATTGCATTTAGTATTTTTCAGTTCAGATTAGTTTCAGTTCAATTCAGATTTTTTCAGTTTAGTTTAAGTTTAGGTTAAATTATCAAAACAGAAGCATTTTTCTATACAGAGCCATGGTCCCTTTTTCCGGCGCCAGAAGAGGCGACTGGCGCCAGGATCGTTTTACGTGTAAAGTTGATTTTTTGCTCGGATCTTTGTGCAACCTTTTTAATATTTACCCTAATATTCTTCTAAAATCCGGCCATTCTTCATTTCACCCCTATAAATATCCCCCTTATTTCATTCATTAAAACAACACACTAGTATACTATTATTATGCAGAAATTTACACCTTAATAATCAAAACTTCAACTAAGTCTAAAATATACTCTCCTCAAAGCAACCAAACACACTAGCAATCTCTAGCAGATTCAAGCATTCCAACAAGGAGTATATTCAATGCTAAAAGCTCTTTCTCAAGCACCATCCCGCCCCATCCTTGGATTTTCAAGTTAGTTATACGGTAAAGGTCCCGAAGGCACCACCTTTTCCTTTCACTTTGTTTCGTTCTTGTATTTTCTTTATGTAGATTAGGATTTTAATTCTTGAAATATACTAACTCATGTATGCATGTGAAGGTCCTTTTTGGGCATATAGTTGGCAAAGTGAATGGTAGGGTTTCGGTTCCTAATTTCATTACAGACTAACCCTTCTTTCTCATTGTAAGTACATCATTTTGTACTAGGAGTTATACAAAATACTAATGATGATTAAGCCACTTATTGTATTTATTTAATATTATTAGAGGTGACAACGAGCCTTGAAGACTTGAGAAAAGGAATGGCCCACCGGCCCATTATTAATAACATATCCCGATTAATTAGTGTTATCCCAACGGCCTAATTTTAATTAATTAGCCCATAAAATCCCTTTAAATCAGCCCACAAAATAAACCCAATTCACTAAGCTTTTCCCCTTTTAAATATTTTAATTATTTAAATATACATTTAATTATGTTTTATTTATTTAATTAAATGTTGCTTGGCGAAAAAGAAATCTTCTCTTTTCTCTGTATTTTCCGGAATATTCAGGACCAAAACCGAGTTCACTAATTGCCAAAAATATACTAGGAATAGATCCGTCCAAACAGAAAAAGGAAAATAAAAATATAATATGGATCGAGCCCGGCAGTAGCGCCGGGCTCCAGGCGGGTCGAATACGAAAACATGAGCATAGTATTGTATAGAGCCGGGGGTCCCTTTTCCACCACCGGGACCGGCGGTTGGCGCCGGGCTCTGGCGGCAGCCGCCGGGCCCCATTCTTCGAATACATTTATTTTTGGCTCGGATCTTTCATAAATCTTTTCAATATTCACCCCAATATTCTTCTAAATTCCGGAATTTCTCCACCCTTCACTATAAATACCCTCTCATTACACCCTCTTTTCACAACACAATTACACTAGCATTATTATGCCAAAATTACTTCCCACTTCATAAAAAACCGTAAACTCTAATCTCTCTTAGTCAAAACCTTCAAACTCCTAAGCAAACACCAAACTTCAAACACATCAAAACCTTCATCCATCATCATCAGAAGTGCAAAGGAGCAAGAAGCCAAGACCAAGAAGACCCTTTTCTCAAGTCCTCAAGTCAACCCACTATCCTCTAATAGTCTTAAATACACTCCAATAAGGTAAAATCAATCTGAAGGCCTTTTACTAAAACTCTTCTTCTTCTCCTGATTTCCTTTAAATATCGCATTGTCAATTCCAATTTCTCTCTTGAAATCTACTAACTTGGGTATTAGTGTGGATGGTATTTTCATAAGACTTGGGTAATTGTCAAACTATCAAGATGTGATTACTAAAGGACTAACGGTCTTTCTCCTTATACATATTTGAATGTTTCTTTTATTCTTTATCAATCACCATATTAATTGCATCTAACATTACTAATAATCAAAGTGGTCATCTTATCATCAAAGCCGTCTTATTTGCTAAAATGGAATTGAGTTTGCATGCTAATAACTTGGCTAAATCATTAATATTTGCATCACCGACATATAGATAAATTTATTAGGTTGCTAATCCTACAACTTAAGTGGTTTTGAGCATAAGAACGTTAATTATTTGAAAGTAGAGGTAAAACCTCACCCCC
>ONZK01004246.1:0-12763 GCA_900322385.1 Pharnaceum exiguum
AAGACGGCAACGAACGCGCGACGCTTGCCGTCCGACCATCGCTTGCCGCCCATTAGGTCGAAATGACGGCAAAACGTACGCGGAGCGCCACGGCGTGGTAAGACGGCAACGAACGCGTGACGCTTGCCGTTCGACCATCGCTTGCCGCCCAATAGTTGAATTAATTACAAAAAATTGTACAGCGACGCAAATGTATACGGGTTATTGCGTAGATGGCGACGACGGCGACGACGACGACGACATTAACATTCACTGAGTTTTTGGTAATGAAAACCGGTTAACGAATGCATTGACATCGAAATGCATTTCACACACCGTACGATTGCCATACGATATCTGCAGGAGATTTTTCATTTCGTTCGGCGCGATCGTGCTTGTCCAACAATACGGTCAAATCCAAAAACGAATGCAGCGTCGCTCCGGTTTTCGTCCAACGGTCGTGAATGTCTCCGTCCAGATCGGTTAAATTTTGAATCTGAGACGCTGAATTTTCGCCTTCGGAACGCAAACTATATTCGTTTATAATGTGTTGGGCGAGGTGATCGCAAGCAACGACGCATTTGATTTTCGTAGCGTCCATTACGGAAACCCGGCGGTCTTCCTCCGGTAAATTGTACTTTTCGATTACGAGCGCTCCGTTGGGCCACAGAACCGGTACGCCGGTATTGACTGCGCTGTATTCGCGGTACCATAGATAACTGACGAATATTTGCAATTCGTCGCCGCACGACACCGAACACCCACCGGCACCGGTGGAATTCGCGTCGTTTATGTTCGGGAACGCGTACCACAGAGGTTCGGGCATGTGCGCGTCCGAATCTTTGAGTACCGTCACGGTTATCGTTCGAAAATGTATGTTGTTGTAACGCAAAATCGAATCAACAACTGTGCCCACGTATTCAAACACTGACGGTTCACCGGTCCCGAACCCGTTGGCACTCGGCACCGATAACCGACTCATCAGAGATCCAAACACTTCGTCCAGATACGCGCGCACGTTCAACGATGCGCTTTCGGGAACGCACTTGCGTAGTCGCGGTACGGTTTTGCGACATGCGGTCACTGTGGCGCGCGATTGCCGTCGGTCGACTCGCGAAACCGGTGACTTTTGCGGCCCGCAACCGGTAACCGCGACGATTTTGGCTCCAGGCAACTGTGTTCGTTCCACTCTGATCGCGTCCATTGTCTATATTATAGGGGTATAAACAAAATGCTGTTGTTTACGTTGACCGTAACCGTGTCGGCGACGGTATTTGCAATCGGAATGTGTTTGGCTCAAGACGATTGCTCGCGTATGGGCGATCCGTGCCTCGGAGATTTCCGCACAAACACTTTGGACGCAAATCTGCCGCGTTGTTGCGGTACAATGTATTGCGCGCAGGATTTGGGAAACTCGAGCATCATGCCAACGTGCCAGAATTCGCAGACACCGCCGCTCGCACCGGATAGTTGTATAGTGGAATGCCGCAACTCTACCGCCGCCGCAGTCACCACCGCCGAAAACCAGTGTTCGTGTTCCGGATACAAGTGCACCTTGATTGCAGAAAATTTACATTATTGCGTATATTATTCGCATTTATTTACATAATGTAATGCATATAAAATATCAATCGCGCGATTCTTGGCGCTACAATTGCTCACCGGTTTGCGTGTGCAACACAGTATGGCCGCCGTTCGTTTTAAATATCAACTACCCGAATCGATACTTGCTCGGTTCTACAAGGATCGCGTTTCCGTGAAACCTTACAAAGTGCACGTTTTGCATACTTTTTTGCACGAAAATGTTTTCGAAGACCTCTGGGTAAACGTTGTGGACGTACTGAACTGTACGAGTGTCAAACTGGTGGATATAATTCAATCGGAACACGACGACCGCGGCAGCAGTGTCGCGGTGCAGACTTGGAAGAAACTCGAAGATCTGCTTTTGACCACAGTGTATTGGCCGCACAAAACTCAATTTATAAAATTCACAGCGCTCGTCAGCGCCTCGGCCAATGATTGTTTGCTCAAGCACAGAGAATATCAACGATTTGTCGCGTGGTTATCGAAAACGTTCAAGCCTTGGATTCAATTGAAATCCGACGGCGATCGTAGCTGTTGCAGTGACGACGACGGCGACGACGACGACGACGAAGAGTGCAGACGTTCAAAAATTGTCGACGGCATCATTCGAGAATCTGAACATTTGACTCGCACTTGGCCGCATCATCAGCCGTATCACCGGACGATGGCGTCCAATCAATATTACGGAACCAGCGTATTGGATCTGAACAAGTCGAGCGGACCGAGATTGTGTTGTATAGATTGCGAAAATCTAGATTGTTGATATAGTGATAATATTGTCTTTGACGTAAAAAAATAAACAAAATTTTAAAAAACAAGAGTTGTTGATTTTTTTCACAATAATGAGCCTCGACGATCCGAAATTCGGCCGCGTGACTGTCGTAGAGACTCGCGCCCGAATCATGCGGTCGTCCATGTGTATATTCGATCATTATTTCATAGTTTACGGCGACACGGAGTACCATTTGGGCACGTACAAGCGCGGAAACGCTTTGCCCGCGGGCACCACTGAAAATTCAAACCTCGTGTACCGCGATTACATGTGCGCGGAATGTTCCGACCGACTCGGCACAGAGTTGGTCACGTCCAAACACCGCGATCGGACCGTGTTCAAATTTTTTCCGTTTGTAAACTGTGAAACCCTAGTGTGCGGGTTTAGCGTGCAATCGACGTTCACCCTGGTCGTACCTTGCGTTCTGACGCTTATATATTTCGGTAAAATAGTGTACGCAATAATTTTATTCCTAGCTGCGTTGGTTTTGTTGTTGTGGAGTAGCAAATACGCTTTGGGTAGTGCAAAAATACGAAAGTGCGAGCATCTCGTCCGGTAGCGGCGCGCGCGCACACCGTAAACCCGACGACTCTTGTTTAAAAATGACCGGTGGCGCTATGGGCGCAGTTCAAACCGTGGCTTCGGCCGCCGTCATGATGTCGATTTATTATTTAACGTCCGTGCCGGGTAAATATCTGCACAATTCTCTGATTGCCGACGACCGCTGTACGACGGCCATGCCGTTCCCTATGGGACAGTCGTTGCCGGGTGTGCTGAACGAATACGTTGCCGACATGTATTCGACACGCATGCACAACCCGGCGTTTGGTAATTACCGTCGGGTACGAGTCACCGCCAAAATCGACGACTCTTCCGGATTGACACTGTACGGGTGTACGACGCCCGTAACTCGACTCGTTCGGTACACTATAACGTACGCCGGTTTACCGGTTGCCGATCGGCGTCGGTGGCAATTTTACGAATTTACCAAAACCGAACTCCCGCCGAACGCGGCGCCGGCGGTCGTGTACACCGATCGAGTGGCCGATTTGGTTACGGTGAGACCGCACGGGTTGGACAATGTCCGTAACCCCGAAGACAATAACCGTTTCGGAATTATAGTTTACGCTATCCGACAAATGGACCTGGGTCGAGCAGAGTATCTAATGATTTCGGACACTCTGAACGCCACGTTCACGTTGCAGATCCCGGACGACACAAAAACCGCCGGCGTCGACGATCGCCGATCCGGAGTCCATCACGGAGCGGCATCAAACGGCTTGTTTGACGCGGCTTATGCATACATACTGAACGATCACTGTGGTTTATACGTAAATTGTGTATAAAAAATGATTGGGAAAAACATTCAATACAAAAAATTGATTGAAAAAATGGTTATTTATTTATTTTTTTCATATAAATATACATACATATATACACACACAACATGAAAGACTAGGAAAAACATTTATTTAAAAATTCCATACACAATCGGGAAAGTATTGTCGTCCATGAATTCGGGAACTTCACCGTTCAATTTCGATGCAACGTACCGCTGACACGGACGACGAGGTGTTCGGTTGTTGCGCGCCGTACATAATGCGGTAGCCTCGCCGTAATGATTTTTTACTTTCAACGCGTTGTCGTCGTGCGCTTTCGAATCAAACGCTCCGGTGTTGCGATCGTATGGCACGAAAATCGTAGTGAAACCAAAGAGACTGGCAAACATGTAGTACGCCATAAATTGAATTGGAACATATTGCGCAATTCGAGATCTGTGAGCGTCGCCGTCTTCGTTGCGTATCATCATGCGCTGTCGATTTCGACTTGGATACTGGTCGAGAAACACGACTACGTCGAATTCTCCGTGGTATCTTATAACGGGTTCGTTGAACGTAGACTCGAAAAATCTGAGCAATTTCGGTACCACCGAGTCTCGGTGCTTTGGATCGCACAATTGCATAATTACCGTCCACAGCGGATTGTCGATGGGTCCGCGGTCGCCGATAATCCGATCCGAACCGGCGCGTAGCGTTTCGTCTATGGCGGCGTGCAGAGACGCTACGTACGCCGGCGCTTTACTTTTACCCGAAAACGTACCCATGTCGCCGCGACTCACAAACTGCCATCCGGCGTCCATTAATCGCGTCAAAACTGTGGTTTTACCGCAACACGCCACGCCGGTAATGTATTTCGGCCGGGAGTTGCTGGCGATTCCGGGGGCTGTCTGCCGGCGAACAAACCGACCGAACGGCACGCCCAACTTTGCGCGGACCGCGTCGAAAAACATTGAATCTTCGGCGTCCGTCCAAGTTTCGGACAACAGTTTTGTGTACACGTATTGAAAATGAGAAATCCATTCGGACGACACGTACGAATCTATCGTGAAAAAAGTTCTGGGCACGCATTCGTCGCTCATGTCGACACCCAGTTGCTCGTCGTCGTCGTCCGCGTTCAAGTCCCGATTAAAGTGCCAGGTCAAAATTCGAAATATTCTAGGATTGACCGGGTATCCGCGGTACGCGACAGTGTTGAAATTTTGCTTGTCCACGGCCAACCAATTGACGAGTTCGCGTATGCCTTGAAATTCCGTACCGAAACGCATTATCGTTTCGACCGGCCACTGTAGTATGTACGCAAAAATTCCGTAGACAATATGATCGTTGCGTGAAGTTTGCAAAATCGAAACGTTTGTAAATTCCGGATGCTTCAGATATTCGTAAATGTATCGCATTTCAATGTTTTCAACGGTTTTCGATTTAGAAATTTGCGTGTCTTTCCAGAATGGTAAAACTTCTGCACCCAAAACGAAATTTTTAAAAACATTAGCTATGGGTGGCACTCCATATGTTGAGGACTCGACGTCCGTAAAGTTTATCGGCGCGTACGCGTCTTCGGGCGGCAGCATGTTCGATGTCGTCGAATCCGCACAGTACAACCGCTTGTACCGAGCCTCGGCATTTTCAAACTCGGAGCGGCTATCGATCTCGGCAATCGAACGTTTGTTCGATTCGGCCGCGGTCAAAACCGAGTTGAGATAATTTTCCAAATCAAAATTGATATTATTTGAACTTTTGGTCGCGGACCGCATCGTCGTCGTCGTCTTCGGCGGCGGCGGCGTCGTTGTCGTCGTCGTCGTCTAAAAACGCCCCGACAATTTATAATGTATAGAAGCGGTTTTTGAGCACGAACCCGCACCGTAACCGACGTAAAACTATCTCGAATTTATATAATCGTATTCTTTTATACACAAAACGACCTCGAACTCGGTTTCGTAGTACGTAATTATCAAATATGGCGGTGGTGCAGCGTACAAGTAATTGCAAAAATCGCCAAAACGTATGCACATTGTGAGAATGCGTTTACGTGTGCGCGAGCGCGCTCGACAGCGTCGTATTACGAACGTTGCGTGTTTGTGTGTGTGTGTGTGTGTGTGTGCATATATATACGCGAGTCCGCCATTGTCAACGGTTGTCGACAGCGGACAATTGTTAATTTGCGCACACATATCCGCGCACACACCCGCGGATGCGCTATTGCCGCCGCAACTGCTGCTGCTGCTGCTGCTGCTGCGGTCCCGGTTAATGCTACCAACGCAGTTGCGTTGCCGACGGGCAATGCTTATGTTAATCGTATATGCATATATATAGAAAGAAAAAACATGGCCGAGGTACGATTGCGAATAATTTATCCAGATTACAATCTTACGCCATATAATTGCACCGGTGTTGATTTTAATTTAAAATTCCCTACGATTAATTATTACAGTGTACCGGATTTCACGGTACCTGCAACCGACGAATTGCGCGTTGGCGGTTCGTGGACCGATTGGTCAAACCGGTCGTGGTTTGCATTACGCGAAGCCATGTTTGCCGACGGGCGCTGGCCGTACGTTATGCCGAAAACGTGTCAACTGCCCGTATACAGCGGCATGTTGTTGTACAGTCGACCGAATCTACACGTTTTGGTCGACCCAAAGCATCCGGAAACGGTGTACTTGAAAAATTACGGTGACAAAATCTACGCAAAAATAGTGTTTGACAACGTTGCCGTCGGTGTTGCGAGTAACGAGATATCGTTTATTGAAAAATCATGACAAACAAAACATACATAAATATCAAATACATTTTTTTAAAATAAACGAATCCTGATGTTTCAGCACCGCGTCAAATGCCGTCTGGTAAAACAGTTTGCCGTTTCCGTGAACGAACGCCGACGCTAGCGTTTCGTACGATTTGCGTAGAGTTTCTCGGGACAAGAAAAACTCGTGTAAGATTTGCCCGATCGGATACGGGTCCAGATCGTTTGACGCGACCATTTCGTATAATGTATAATTTTTCACGTAATCCGACAGATTGAATTTACAAGTCGACGTCAGAGTCAGCGCTAAACCTTCGGTCCACCACACCGGATCGTATCGGATCTCGTAAGGTGAGGGTACGCCTTCCAAAAAATGGACGTATTCGTGCTGGTACGTTCGGTGCGGTAAACATCCGGGTTTTCGATAGTTTACGTAAATGTCGTAAACGTATCGTTCGCGGTTGTACGATCTGACGAACCGACCGCACGTGCTGTTTGACTTTGTAGCGTATTCGTATTGACCGGTAGTGTTGAAAACGTGCACGGACAGACTGTGCACGTAACCCGATGTTCTAGAAACGTTTAGGAATTCCACGGTATCGTACACTTTTGGAAACAACACCTGCATTCGGTACAGAGTTTCGGTGAATATCTGAACGATTTCCGATTGAAATTGTCCAAATTCGTCCGAGTCGGTTGCCGCGATCACGTCGGTGTACACTACGGGACGGCCGACGATGGACGTCAGCGTTACCGTTTGCGTGTACTCGCGCATGGCCCACGGAAATTGTCGTACAAACGTTCCATCGTACGGATCGTCACCGTTTGTGATGTTTGATTTTTGTAAACGATCTATTGCCGTTAACACTTTTAAACTATTTGACGTTACCGACGTCGTTGACGGCTCCGCAGGTATCGTCTTTGCCGTTGTCATCGTCCCATGAACCCTTTGACGATCTCTGTTCAATTTTTTTATTTCTTCAAGCGGGCGCATCGCTATGATCGGTAACGATTTTTTCATCCAAGATTGTTGTTGTTGCAGTGGTTTTCGCGACGTATTTCGGTCGGCATCGGTTGTCGACGATGTGGAGTGTTTGTTGTTTAAACGAGCAACATCATCGGAGCTCGTTGAGTTTGATACATACTTTAATGAAACAATATCCTCGATTTCGGTGCCAAACGACAATAACGACGCTAGATTTTCAATAACCATACGATTGTGGAACATGTTGATGGAAAAATTGAACGGTTCTTGACCGGTAGACCGTTGCGGCGCCGATTTTCGTACAATATTTTGAGCAGTACTCAGAGATGTAAAATTTTGGTCTATGGATGCTAAGTTTTGACGGTGTATGCTACCACCGGTGTTCAATGCACCGCCATCAGAATTTGTGGAATTCGACAAGTACGTAAACGAAACCGCTCGGTCGAGTTTCGCACCCATCGACGACGATAACGACGACGCTAGGATTTCAGTAACGATACGGTTACGAGATATTTCGATCGAGAAATTTAGAGGATCGTCGTCAATTCCACCAACTGCCGCAGCGCCCGTGCACAACCAGTATACCGTTATCGCGTTAAACGCGAACGTGTAAAAAAAATTAAAATTCGATTTTATAGCACAAACGTTCATGTTAAATTATACTTTATGTAACCTATATTTATGCGGGTGTATAATATATTTAATTAATAAAAAATTTGCGACTGTCTTTGCCGATAACTATATCGTTTGTGCGCAATCGCGTATACATTTACTTATGCGACAATTACTCAAAACTCGCTCGATTTATATTACGTCGAACATCAAGGTAACTTTATTATGTTTACAATATAGTTAGACGTCGCGCTGAAGACGAAAATATGCAATAAACAACTAATCACGTTTCGGCTATATCCAGCTTTCAGTTATCGTCGATTCGAATGCATGCACGCGTGTATGTTGATTAAGCTAATTAACATCTCGTAATCATCATCATCATCATCATCATCATCATCATCATCAGTAAAGTGAAGCGCTGTTAAGTGTATCGTTTACGGTGTTGTCGCCGTCGATATCTTTGACGGTCGCGTACGGTCTTCGTTTTTACGGTGTTGTCGCCGTCGATATCTTTGACGGTCGCGTACGGTCTTCGTTTTTACGGTGTTGTCGCCGTCGATATCTTTGACGGTCGCGTACGGTCTTCGTTTTTTAAATAATAAATAAATTTACGCATAATTAAACTCATACAAATGTTGTTCGAATCAAATTATGCAAACAACGTTTGAATGTCAGATAATTACTGTGTTTAAATAATATTAACATAATTTCCGAGAGAAATAACTCGCCAACGTTGCACATTATTGCATCTGGTGGGGTCGCATGCACTATGTTGTTGACTCATATATAAATCAAGTAAATTTGGGTGTTTTTTTTTGGTATTAAACCGAATCTCGTTCGTGCACGTATACGATACGCGATGCTTTCTTTACGTAAATATTATCTGCAAAACGCGTCGAATGCGACCACCGTCACGGATCCAACAATAATAACATGCAACAGTGCTGGTGTACCGAATTTTTCGAAATCGCAGGTAGTAAATTCCGAGTACGGACACCCTTCGGCTTCGTCAACGGTACCGTGTTATAAAACCGAAGACGTTGTGCAAGCTCTGGGACCAGAAACCTTTCAATTGATCCAAAACCAATGGGTCGAATTGCCGGAACCGTGGAAACGATGCGTCGCCAATGCGTCCGGGACCGTGGACATTTACGTGGAAGAGCCCGGTTTGTTTGCGCGCATAGTCAACTGGGTTTGCGAGAGTGAATTGTTGAAAAAATATCACGCGCTGAACGTTGAATGCACCGTACTGAAACAAACGTTGGAAATTCACGATGTCGACCGCGCTTTGTCCAACCGGCAACGTGTCGTGAGTAGCATCCAAGACGCAAACATTGCCGCTAACCTGACGCAAACCTATCAAAATGAAATGTTACTGAAGACGCTGCAGTACGAAAACGATTTGGCGTCCGCAGCTCTGGAATCTTCGACGTGCAGAATGCGCAAATTGCACGCCGAACAACAGCGTCAACTCATGTCCAAACTGTTGGACAGTGAACGCGAACGGTTTGCGTTGACTTTGAACGCGATGCGGTCCAAGTGTAAAAAATATCACGTGAACCGGCCGAAAAAAGATTCTGGTAAATCGTCCGAACCCATGGACTTTACGGAATCCGACGAATCGCGTCCAACCAACGGTTTCGGGAATTCTTTGGAACGTACGACGCACCGACTGTTTAGAATGTCTGAAAACACAGAGTTTTCAACCTACCCCGTAATAGTTTTAATGTACGATCCATTTGTAAACGTGTACGTAATCCGGTACCTCAACCGCGCGGAATATTCGACGCACATGCAGGCGCAAAAGGAACTGATTGACCAATACAGATGTGATTGCGGTATAGTAGCCCAAATGGTCGACACTAATAACCGCGTGGAGGGCTGTAAAATATACGAAAACGCCGAAAACGCAACCAATGTCGCAAACGTTGCGCGAGTGCGTCAAAAATCAAATCATGAAGGCGCCGTCGTAACGAATTCGTCTACTTGTGCCTCACATAATGCAGTTCGTAAACCGACAATGTTCGTCGGCAGTACTAGAGGTGCCGCCGGCGGTGAAACTCGCTCGTTTGAACGAATCAACGACGGTCGATGTTTGCAGGTCGGAGAAACCGCAGCCAATGTTGCTGGTTCGAAAACCGTTGTCGGTTTGGCACACAAAAACTCTGCGTTGAAAATCACGCGCAACGAAACGTTTGTGGATATATTGCGTAAAATTCAAGATTCGGAATGCATTCAGATCGGCTACGGTTTCGTGACAAAATATCCAGTGTTTTTCTGGTCGAAATTCGTGAGCGACAATTTCGAAACCATGTTTGGTTTACAAAATCTATCAGAATTTGGTGATTTTCGAAAATTTAGATTACTCTCGGAACGCATGATCCGTGTTAAATACGAATTTTACGCAAACCAAAAAACCGCAAATCTCAACAACGCTCGTCGCCAGAGTTCCAGATGTCTGCAAACCACGTATCCGGATTACGACAGATTCAACGATGCCAATTTCGTGGACGTTGACGACTGTGTGCGTCGTTGTTTTTCAAAATCGGCTCGGAACGTGCACGATTTGCTGGTGCGTGCCATCGACTAATGCCTATTATATACTTATATATATATTAACCCTTTAACGGGCAATTTCTTCCCACCTCTGTAACAAATATTATAATAATAATAATAAATACACGTAATTGCATAATATCGAGTTATCTTTATTTTTTTGGTATAAATATTGACCAGCGTAAACCCGTAGTTTCAGTTTTGTTACAATCATGGTCGCGGCTGTACCGTCGTCGTCGTCGTCGCCCTCGTGCAAACGATGCGGCGGCACGGATCACTCGCGGGCGTCGTCGGCCAAGTGCGCGCAGCGCGTGCTGCCGCAAAAACGACGGTTCACCGTCACGTCTAACGACGATGCTAACGTCAACGTTACGACGTACACCGTGCAAGTGGGTTTCGGCAAGTTTTGCCGTGACCGCGGGTTGCGCGAACTCATCGCCGCCGACGTGTTTGAGGTGTCGGCTCTGGCCGTGGAAGCCTCTGTATACGTTCATTACCACTACACGAAATTGCTGCACGAGAACGGAGATTCCGATATTTTCACAACTACCAAGTTTACTCAAAACCACCTGCTCGACTTTTACTATCACCTGCAGGGAAAACGACAGCGCAAGGAACGCGTACCGCTGGACGAAGAGTATTTCGCCATGCGTGAAAAGCACGGTTTGCAACGGATCTACGACGGTAAACTGCGAACGTTTTTGATCCAGTCCATAGCCGTGCAACACGAGACCGCCATGAAGAATTGCGTGTGCGTTCACCTGTACGATCGCGTGGTTCGTTACTTATATCTCAAACACGAGCGCAAAACGGCCAAATGGGTGTGGAAATGTCGGGTTTACGAAGAGCTGTTCTCGCGGGACCGTCAAACTGTTCGCAGTTTGGAAATTATCGAAATGTTGGAGTCGTTTGGACTGCCGGCGGACTACCGAGGATTCTTGGACTCCGAAAACGACTGGTGGCGACTGGTTCCCTTCTCGCACAGACTGGCCACGTGGTTTGAGCGTAACGGCTCGCGATCCTTCTCGGTGTTTCCCGTCTTCCGACCCGGTCCCAAACACTTGCGGTACAACGCTCGGGCTTTACACGAACTGTTGCGTTCGGTAAAACCGTCGGAATGCACGTCGGACATCTACGAATTTATGAACACCACCCCGGCGTACTGGTGGAGGTATTTCGATCTTTCCGGCAAACGTTACGGTCAATTGGATACTAAAACGAACGCAATCGCCGCATATCGCGATCGTACAAAATTTGGCATGTCATTCACCACGAACGGCGCTTACTGCTGCGTGGCCATGGAACGTTTCGTGCCGAAAAATAACGATTCGGTCGGACTCAAGAGCAAAAGATCGAAACGAAAACAAACGGAAAATAACGATTTGTCCGTCGATCTGTCCAAATTTTCCGGATTTCTAGGACTGGATCCCGGCGTGGTCAATTACGTGGGTGCCTGTTACCTCGACAACGGTAACGTCGATCGTAAACGTAACTATACGTTGAAAACGGCCAAGTTCAAACAGTCGGAGTGCAAGGAACGCGTGATCAAACGCCGACGCGAAAAGTTGATCGGTCGGTACGAACGCGAACTGTTCCGGTGCCGTAAAGAATCGGAGAAAATGACGTCAAAATGTTGTTCGGAGTACGCCGACACCGTGGCGTACACGGCGTACCGATTGCGACATCACGAGCAATCGCATTTACGATATTCTCGCCGCAAGCTCGTCAAACTGGCGTGGTTTGGGAAAATGTGCAAGCGGAGCGCCGAAGACTCGCTGGTCCAACGGCTGTTGGACATGAATACCGATAAAACTAACGTGTTGGTGTGTTTCGGCGACGGATCTCTACGGGACGGCGTGAGCTACGGCTCGAACCGCAAACCCGCGGTGTGTTCGCTACGCCGGGCTTTTCACCGGAGACGCGATCGCTGCGCGGTCGCCGACGTGGACGAGTACATGACAACGCAGTGTTGTTCGCGGTGTACCGGTCGCATGGCCATGCCGCCCAAACACGACAAAGAACAACAGCAGCAGCAGAACACCGGGGACGAGATGACGATCGGCCGACGAAGACGTCACGACCACAGATTTCAGTTTTGCCAAAAATGTGGAATCACTTGGAACCGTGACGTGAACGCGGCCCGCAACATCGCCATGGTCGCCCGAAGGCTGGTCGACTATCGAAAACTATAT
>ONZK01004246.1:14157-37053 GCA_900322385.1 Pharnaceum exiguum
TTGTTTCGGAAATAATATCGTTGGCTTCGCGCATCCTCTGAATGTTGTTTCGGTAACCGTAAATAACCGAATCTGGAAGAAACGTGGAATCCACAGAGCGCCGGGCGTCAAACGCTGCGGCGTCGGCTCGAGCGCTCATCTCGTCCGCCATGCCGACGGGATCTTCTGGATACCGGGTGCGGTGTTGTAAATTGGAAACGTGTTCAGTGTTCAGGGTGAGTTCGTCAAACGATTCGTAGCCCATAATCGTGCACCGGCACAACGGGCATTGTGGCGTGACCGAACCGTAAATGGAACGCGCGCAATCCAGGCACAGTAAATGCTGACAACCATCGATTTTGATAATTTTCTTGTATTGTTCCATGCACACGGGACATTCGGCATCGGTAAATTGCCATAAACCGCTCGCGTTTGGCGCGGTGCACGTCAAGCGTTTGCAGTATTCGTAGTAACTTTTTTTCTGTTTTAATTTACGTATGTTGACGGCGCAAGTTTCTCGGGCCATTTTATTTGCTTCCACGGATAGTTCGCACTGTTTGACCGCGTTCTGCAATCGCGCAGTTTCGTCGTTCAAACGGATCGTGTATTCGTCACGGTCGGCGATTAATTTTCGCGATTCGCGTTCGTAATTCAAATTTTCCGATTCCAATTGTTGCAAATCTCGAAGCAACTGTGAATCCACATCGTCAAATGCTGCGCGCATGAGTTTTGGTGAAAATTTAACGTTTTCCGGTTTGGATCTGTCGACTTTGAGTATTTTGAGTGCATCAAACGCGTCGCAACGTTTCGTCGTCGCCGATCGCTTGATGCCGTGCCTACTACTACTACTGGCGACCATTGCGTCGCTCGTGTTGTCTCCGCCGACGCCGCCGGTGCATTCACCGTCAGCGCCTTGAGGAAAATTTTTTTTCTCAGACATATTTTTATGTTCAAACGACGTTGCTATATTTGAAAATATATTTACTGTAGAGTGGTCGTCAAGGTGTACGCTCACCGATACATCCAGAGGCGCACGCCGGTTAATGTACCGAGTTATCAAATTACGATTACCCGACCGAGCGCTCGGGCAAGGGTGATGATCGTTACGATCGTCGACACTGCGAGACATAACTCGAACGCGATTGCGAAAATATTGTTATTATATACATGTAAAAACAGACGAGACACTAGAGAACTCAAGCGGCGTCTGTTTGCGACAACATTTCCAATGCGGGAATTGCAACGTCTATGTCGGCGATACCGCGAACGGGCACGATCATGCCTGTGTATTCTGGCGACCAGTTGTACGGCGAGTCGTCAACGAGCACGGCGCAGTCGACAATCACGTTTACCGGCAAATAATTGTAAAGATGGAGTAAATTTTTACAACTAGACGGTTCCGAAACGGTGGACCTCGACAAAATGACGTCAAAATTGAAATTTAATTTATTTATATACGAATACACGTGCATTTCGGTGCCGTGCGACCAGACTATCACGAAATCATACATAATTTTTGCGCTATCCAAAATGTTGCGTTGAAACTTTGACGTACGCCTTCCGTCACAGGTGACGGCGGCGCCGTCGTCGTCGTCGTCGTCGTCGTCAATAGAATAGTCTTCGATATCTTCGTGATTGGTGGTACGACACCCAACGCTGTCGTCGCTGTCGTCGTCGTCGTCGTCGTCGTCGCCGCAGTCATCTATTTGACGACGCGCAGAGTTTTGACGTTTTCGCGCATTTGCCGATGGTGTATACTTACGATCGCCGTCCGCAGCGGATGTCATAAAATTTCCCGACGAATCCACGAGCGTATCGTCCAAATCGAATACGGCTACGGAAACGTATTGGGTTTCCGTAACGGTCAGTTGTCGCGATTCGGACCACCGGATGGCCGAGTCGATGGCTTCGGGTAAATCCAACAAATTCGAACACCTGTATATCGCCGTACCGCAAACCGTTAAATCCACACCTTTTAACCATATTACAAATCGCGGAGCTCGCTCGGGTATTGTGTAAATTGACGTACCGGCGTCCGGTAAAACGTACGATGTGTCCACGGCATCGGTCGACGTGCGCGGTCCCGAAGTCTTTACACGGTTTTTATAATACTTCTCCAAATGCAACCCGCGCGGCACCACTCTCGAGTCGTCGTCGACAACGTACACGGGCACTTCGTATTGCGCGCAGTGCAATAAATCTATAGCGTCGAATATTTTGTTGAAATGTTTCAATAATTTGGATCTAAACGAACAATCGCCGCCGAATTCATCGGCACTCGATGTTGTCGGCGCGGAAACACAAATCGCTTCGTAGATTTCGGAATGTAAGACCAACGTCGGCAATACCGGGCCGCAGACATCGCCACTGGTGCCGAGCCGGTACTCTGAATCGCGAGGCATTGTCGCCCGACCAACGAAAATAAAAAAACTAATGTTTCGCGCACGTTCGATACGGCTATATATATAATAATAATATTACATTTTCCGCACAAAGTGATTGTATGCCGCGATCGCAGTGACGACAACGGCGACGACTCTGGCTGGTCGGTCATACGCAGTAGGTTATTGCGGGACTCGCACGTCTGGCCCAATCATGTATAAGAACAAAACGCTTGGGTGTCTGAGGACTTCGAATTCCGGCCAGTTTCGGTACACTAAAAAGTTTGATTCGTTTGAGCCTAACTTATGCGTGGGCAAGACGAAACCCACAGGTATCGTGTCTAATTTTCGACACGATATCGCATCGGTATCGGGATCGTAGTCGTACACGTAATATTCCAATACGGACGACGCGCCGGCTCCGCTGCCAACGCGATTGAATACGGTCGGCCAATATGTGTTTGGCTGCCTGCCCAGCACGGTGGTCACTTCATCCTTGTTTATGCGAACCCGTAGCGGTAGCTCTTTGGAGATTTCCAACCCGTAAATCATTGGGAATCCGTCGTGCGGAGCGTATTGTTGCGTCGCACCGCCGCTGCGAGCCATCAGTTTTTCATATTTTCGGAACTGCGCCGTCTTGCCGTATTCCAACACTTCGTCGACTTTTTGGCACGGTCGCGTGTAGTCTACGAAATATTTCGAAGTGTCGATTTCCGGAATCGTCTTGCCGTGCAGATAGTCTAGACGTAACACGTCCGGACCGTCTCGGCAAACGAACATTTGCGATCGCGGATCGAATTCAAACGAATTGTACATGGCCGAACCCCAACGAAACGTTTTGAACTTTGCGTCAGGCTTTATTATCGACTCTACCGTGGGTGTTACGCAGGTCTTTGTCGCGGCGTCGTATACCGTGGCGGGCCACTTGTCGAATTTGTACGAAAACGGTGTGCCCCACGAATAATTGTACGACTTGTCGACCGTGTGCGTAGCGCACAAGGTTCGGGTTTCTCGGTTGTCGGCATCGCAATCGACTACGCCCGACACGTATTCAATCATGTCGTCCGTGTACCGGTATTCTTCGGGCGTGCACGTGGGATTTTTGCAAAACGGCACGTCCACCGTCGCGGACCCGTCGCCGGTTGCGGTTTTTTTCACGTCTACACCGTATTCGCACCGGACAACTGTGCCAGTGTCGGCGCCGCACTGGACGTACGATTGTGAATCCACGGCTATCCTATCGTTTCCGCGACCCGTACACTGATTTTTCGTCACACAACCCGAATTTTGTGCGCTAAACACCGAGCCTTCTGCACATTTTTCCCGAACGCTTTTCCCGTCTGCCGAACACATGTAATATTCGTCGGGCGCCGGAACACCGTCGCCAATGTCGAACTGGTGTTTGTGTCCTGCCAGTTTGTCCACGCACAAATCGTACGCTCGACACTGATTCGCGCGTTCGTCCACCAACGTGTTGTCCGGACACGGTTCGACGGTGTAATCGCCCGTGTTGGATTTGCAGAGAACGCGCAACCTCTTGTGATAGTCCGAAGTGTCGGCAGAGTCGCCGACAGTCGCGGGAATCGAATTTTTCAAATTGTACATTTGCAGCGCAGAGTACTGCGCGCGCGACAATAATTTATATTTACCCACATCGTTCGGACCGCATAAAGGCGCGAGCGTGCACTGCGGTCCTTCAAATCCGCTCGGGCATTGTAACGGAAAGGTAGTGTTTATGTTTTTTACTTCCATACGTTCGCCGGCACCGCCACCGTCGGTTTTTTTCACATCTGTTATTTTTCCGTGCCCGTCGTTGAATCTTATTGGTTTACCAGCCGCAGTTATCGGATACGATTCGTAACGCACCGTCATTTCCAATTTCGAAGGTTTACCCGGATCCTGGGGTACGTCTACGGCATACACGTTTTTGAAAGCTTTACGTTCGGCTATCCAACCCAGAGAATATCCGGTGGCTGTGGGATCGTCACGCACCAATTTGTGATAAATCGTCACGAGATCTGAGCTCTTCAAAGTCGGAACGTTTTGAACGTAGTGTAAAATCAACAAAATCAGCATGCACACTGCAATGAGCACTAATAGACCCACGTCAACGCCGCCCGGTCTACCGCTGGCGGCAGCGCCGGCAAACATACTCGCTAAACTGATGAATTCGCGACGGGTATCGATGAGCGTTTCGAATTCGAGCCGCGAAAGATTGGCAAATTTTAAATGCCGAGACAGTCTGCAGAGCGCAGAGTACGCAAAGCGCTGGGACCGGGAAAATCAAATTTTCGGCATGGAATTGATAAAATTTTCCAAAGACTATTTCCAACGAGAAAATACCCGAGCCGGATTACCGTTAAATTCGGTACTGAGCAGTGAACTGTACGAACGGTTGGCGTCTGCCGAAATTCGATCGTGCATACCGTACGGCAACGAACTGGAGTTTTCGATTAAAGCCGAATTTCGAGACGTTACGTTGTCGCCGCACCGGTGCTTTGGCGTCCGTTTCAAGCGGTTTACTCGGGAATATTATCGCATGAAATACAACACGCTGACGACTGACGACAACGGTGCCACAGTGAGCGTAGTGCAAGACGGGACCGACGGGCGGCGCGCGTTGGACGACGATTCAGTGTGCGCGGAAAATGTTTTTCGATTGGACTTTATAAATTTCAATAATCGCGATCTGATGGTCTCCGCCAAAACGGGAACCGAAGGAGCCGTGAACGATAGGGTTCTCGAAAAAGCCACGTCAAAATTGCGGCTGCATCACGCGCAATACGATTGTGCGGGACTGTTGAACGTCACGTGTTCCGTGGCTTACGAATCCGAGTATTCTGACGGAAAAATACTGGAAATTTTCAACCGTCACCGGGCGTCGCTGTGCGCGCACAAAACTTTTCAATTTTTCGCGTATTTCATAAGCGTCCCGTACGGAGACGGCATGTTTTGCAAAATGCGAATAGCGTTCCGGCAACGTTCCGGCACGCCGATTTCGTTGGTGGGTCCGGTTCGCGGTTCGTTTCAATTGGACATTGAGTGCGAAGACCCCGTGCCGCTGGGATTGTTTGCAGAGTTGGCGACCACACTGGTCGAGTATTTCGCGTATCAATGCGAAACCAACGCCGCGGCGGGCCGAGTGATTGATGAGTTTACATGCAGTGGCAACACGTGGCTGGCGTTTAAACGGCAACATTACCCGCCCAGCGACGACTGGGAGACGCGCGGTTCGGCTATAGCTCTGGACAATTTAAGAGTTCGAGACGAACCGTACGACGAACTGTACGATTCGTACGACTATACGGACGACGGCAAAATAGCAGAGTATGAAAATTTAGTTCAATATTTGGGTCTAAAGACTATGGTACGTCTGACGCCCGCAACCATAGGCGACGCCCTGAAAACGGAAAGTTTTGATAGTTTCACGCAATTCGAGTACGACGACGGCGAACGGTTTGCCACCGTACACCGACCAACGGCCATTGCAGCAATCGGCACGGAAATTGTAAGTGACGCCTACAACAGCGGCAGTGACGACGACGACGACGACGACGACGACGACGCCGCCGCCACGGCCGCGCATATACCATTAGAGACTCGATAGAAGGATAATAATATCATTGTAATTTTGTTGTTTGTTACATTTTAAATACACAGACGATACGGTGACGATGTACGCTACTCAAAATATAAACGTTTTAATTATTGTAATACTTGTATTGGTTAGCATTCTCGTGTATTACATATGGATTTTTATAGAAAGCCGACGCGCGTCAGTTTTGCTTGACAATAATAAATTTATCGATTTGCTGTCGGCCGCCGTGCCCGCGCAAACTGTGCGTCGGGATTGCGATGCCGAAACCGTGTACAGCATGGCGGACTCGCAGTGTTTAGCGGTGTGCCGCGGTCCTGAAACGTATTTCACACGTAACGGTGCGTGCGTAAACACAAAACTAAAAGATACCACCGGTTCGAGTCGACCGATCAGACACTTGTGCGACCCCAAACGCGGAGTGCTCGCGTATCTCGTGGGCAATTCCCAATTTGGCACCACGGATTTCGAGTGTTTAAGCGTCGACCCGGGCGTACAACCCGACAACGTAAATTCACCAAACACCATACTGGTGAACGGGACCGTGCCGATTGATTATTTGAAAAAATTTCCAAACTACCAAGACGGGTCGTGCGTAAACAGTGAAAAAGACACTATAATCGCAATACCGTCCACGTTAACGGTTCGGTCTACCGGGTATTGTGTGGATAAAAACTTACAAATATTGTTTGAATCGTAAAATTTTTTATTTCAAAAAACATGTATTTCTTTAAACATTGAAACACTCTATTGTGCAGTTTCAAGGGGTTCAGAATACCGACCAGTGCGCGCAATCGTTGGCAGTATAGTGTTCTCAAAGTACACTATCAACGACTCGGCGTCGCGCACTGCTGCCGACGCCCGTATCAGATCACGCATCCCGTGAGTGTTTATCATGACGGTGGTTCGTTGCCAGAGTCTGGGCAATCGACAAACCGGCGTTGTTGCGGACAACAGTTTGAAAAATTTACTCTTGTTTTGTCGTTTGTCCGTCACGTGATAATATACCGCGTCAGCGTACAGAGCAAAGCCCAAAGACCGAGCAAAGTCGTTACCACTCACCCAGATTTCACGCGTTTCCGGACGCACGTACACCGTGAAATTGAAATGTAATCCGCATGTTGTAAACGACTGTGCCGCGAGCATCGCGCGTTGGGTCGCGCACGGTGAGCGCTCGCACGAGCTGTGCAAACATCACACTGACGAGAACGGTCGTCTATCGATTACACGTACGCATACGCGCGATCAAGCGATGCTGCGCATAATTTTTTTTAATGAACGCATTCAAAGCGCGTCTAGTTTCTGGCATCGATTCAAATGTGAAACTGTTGAATATTTTATTAGGGAAAACAACGGACGAGCAATTATTTTTATCGATGTAAACTTGTATTTGTGTTTTTTTTCAGACAAATGAGTTGCAAAATTTGACTTGTGCATATACGCGTTCATGAGAATTTCGCCGTACAAATAACCGTCGGTCGGCAGCATCAAATTTTTCGTCCGCGCGCGACTCTTTCGTCGACACGACTGCTAACTTTATCTTCGTCGGGCGCCATGCCGTTATCAGAAAAGACCGAGCTTCCAATTCCAATCGACACGATTGACTGTTTTTAGGCGTGCTATCGGTGGTAGTGTTGACGCCGATGTGCCGAGTAGTGTAGCACGAAAATTTCTGCGTCGACCCAACGTCTCGGATCATCGATCCGATGGCGGTCGTTGTGTTTGCGATTGCAATAACTATCGAACCGTCGTCCGATAGACAATTGAAGTAGAGTAGAGTATTACCGTAGAGTATTACCGTAAAATACAGTGAGTTATAATACGGATAGTAAAAATATATATATATATATATATGTGTGTGTGTTATTGAGTTTTGAGTATGTTATGTACACTACGATTGTGGCGCGTCAATTGTTTTTCACGAGTAATCTTATGGGTTTACAACGTTTAAAATCTTCAACGGTGTACCTCGGCCGCCAATCACTGGGTTCGAATTTAATAATTTTTTTCAATCCAAAAACGTCAAAATCCTCGGAATCGTTTTCGATACCGGCGCCATCAACGTCGTAACTTGTCCAAAAGCGCCGTTCGGTCAACGGTTCGACCACGTCGTCGGTATCGACTTTTTGAAAAGTCACAGTCTGCCCTATAGATGTCTGCAATCGTTTTGTAGCAAATTCCACGGGTCCGTATTCCGGCAACGGTATGCGTATCCGATGCTTTAACCGAACGTGTTCCAAAAACATTGCGCCCACCCAACGGTTTTGAGTGATTAAATTGTCGGCGTTCACGCGACGAACGTAATCAAACATTTCCGCGTGCTTTGGCGTGATCCAATCTCGAAATTCCAACAGTTTGAATTTGGAGAGAATCGCTGCGGACATGTTTCGAGCCACGCACCGATGCTCGGTGTTACGTATGGATTTCAAACAACCCACACACGACACCGCGCTAGTAGCAGTGTACGTCGGCACCACAGCTAAAACTTGCAACCGTTCGTTCGGATTGTCGAGCAGATCGTCTAAAAATAACGCGTCGTCACCTTCCATGATGGCTATATGTAAACTTGTGGTCTTCAATGTTTAAGTCGTTGATATATTTATACGTTTATAGGATCCACCGAACCGGCACTGGCGACATTCAACGTGTGAAAAAAATTAATCGCAGATACTACACATTTGCATATTTATTTATAACTATGTTATACGACAACACAAAACTCGAGTCTTTACGAATAACCAAGTGTATTGCCGAATTCTTGAATTCCGACGATTGCGTCGTGATCGTCAGCATCGTCACTTTCCGGTTTACGGTACCGCGTGGCTTGAATACCGTCTACTACGTTGATTTTCACGTTATCGGGCACTATCGACAGAAAATTACGCACCGCGTCCATGGTCAGATTGCCAATGGTTTTTTGTTTTACC
Organism: Pharnaceum exiguum; assembly: GCA_900322385.1. Taxonomy (NCBI): domain Eukaryota; kingdom Viridiplantae; phylum Streptophyta; class Magnoliopsida; order Caryophyllales; family Molluginaceae; genus Pharnaceum; species Pharnaceum exiguum. The sequence goes on from ONZK01004246.1 coordinate 23,040, forward strand.
GTATTGTGCAACGAATGCAATATCGATCCGGGATTGCCTGCAGTTTCTCCGGTGAGTTTGTCTACATTTCGCTCGGACCGCTGCGATTTTTCAAACATCCCACCTTTCAATACTATAAACGGGGGGGAATCTTTCAATTGTGCATTTACTCTGTCGGCTACTTGTTCAGCGCCCGTTTGATTCAACCTGATGCGTAAAAATTGCTCGGGAAACGTTTCGTCCGATAGTTTTCTGACTAATTTATCACTAGGCATCGGAGTCGGCGCTATATTCGCTCGATGTTCCGTAGTTTTTTCGCAAACGTACAATTGAATGCTTTCGGTCGACTCGGTGTTTGTAAACCGATTTCGCAAGTCCAACAGTTCGGGGTGGCTGATTGTCAGCAACGCGCAATCCGAATTCCGAATATCGGTCAACCATTCTTCGGGCACGGGACCCTCGACGCCCGTCGAATTTAGCGAAATGTAATTCATCTGCGAATGCTGGTCGACTAGCGAGCTCAGCATGGACTGCGAATCACTCGATAACGGCGCGACCGACGACGTCGAGGTTTGCGAATCGCCCATATTATCGGACTTGCTCGAAACTTCCGCCGTAGCCTCCGACGTTGACGTTGTCGCGGCAGTGTCGTCGGCGCTGGCTTGCAATTCTTCACGTCTCTTTCTGCTACGAACGTCCGAAGCGAACCGTCGGGTTCGCACTTCCGAGGGGGAATCTGACGCTAATTTTTTGTACATAATTTTCATAGCGCTATGCATCTTTCTCAGAGAGTCGCCAGACAATTGAGGTTTCAACACGTTGTCGTAGAAATACGCGGTTATTTTCATGAGTTTTTCGCTCGCCGAAACCACTATGGCTTGTACGGTGTTTCCAAACTCGGAGGCAAAATGTTTGAGTTTCGTAGTCATCTTGGAAACGCTCTCGGGCGATATCATTGCTGCGCGCTCAACGTTTAACGCCGCAAAATCTGCGTGTTTTGGTGTAGTATCATCTACGGATCTCATCGACCGCGGTGGTAACGCGTCGTCGTTTGCGGACGGTAAAATCATTTGAGCTCGCGCACGGTTATCGATCGACGTCAAAGCGACGCCGATCGACAGAGCTAAACCCAACATAAAATGATGCATTTCGCGGTTATATTTTTCACGGATATATCTCGACCCCTTGACGAAAGATAAAATCAACAACTTAATCTATATATATATGTAATTTATTATCATAAAATTCTGAGATGATACTGAAAAAAATCTATTTAACGTTGGATATCGGCAGACTCAAAGCAGTCGGTATCGCTTATCCGAATCGATAAAAGAATGTTGAATATAATCCGAACCGTTTACGCGAAATTATCGTCGGTGACGGCGTCGCAGTCGTCGAAAAAAAATTACGATAGAGTTCGGTGGTATTGCGACAATCCGTACAAAGTAGATGAATTGTGCGAATACGACGAATGGATCGGCAACCGAACCGTTGTCGTTGACGGTAGTGCCGAAAAATGCGCACAATCGCCACGGTCCGGATTGCCGCAACGCACCAACAATGAAATTTTTTTAGCTTTTATAAACAGTCTATCGCCCGCCGCAGACCGTTGCCGTGCGAAAAAACTCGAAATTTCCACGACAAACGTAAGACTTGACGACGACGGCGGCGACGACGATAACTGCGGCTATGGCGATATCGACTTCGACACGGATACTGTGCGTGAAAACTTGCTCTACGATTTCGAATCAGATACCGGTACGGACACTGACGATCAACGACACAGGTTGTCGACGTGTCGCCGTAAACCGTTCGCAAACGGAGCAACTGCAGCGTTCACTACTGTGAAAATTTCCGGATGTCGCGATAATAACGGACGGCGTTCGATGACAATGTGCGAAGCCGTGCGCTTTGATTTGTCCAACGATAGATTGCTTACTATGATTTATGTTTTTCACGACGATTCAGACCGACGAAACGTCGAAACTCTGGATGATCGCGAACGTCGACTGCGAGAAAAACTATCGAAAAACGTTAGACTCATCCGTACGAGTTTGGACAATTTTGCGCACATATGCTTTACTAAGTTATCGACAGTCGGGTACGTTGAATTTTCGAGAAATTCTACGTTACGCGGGCGCATTGCCCTGGTGCTCGATCGAGAAGGCGCAGTAGACGACCCGCGCGACAACAGCGAGTCTTTGGTCACGACTGTTTCTAACACCAACACCAACATCCCCAGCCCTACTATTCCTGAAGAATATATCAACAAAAATATTGAACCCGCGTGGAGCCTCGGCACCACGTTAAATTGTACAGTACAGTGTTATGATGATAACGATGATGCCGGCAGACTCTACAACAACAACAACAACAACAAAAACGAGTACTCTGACGACGATGAATGGTGCGTTGTCGACAAATCTTTGTGTTCCGAAATGTTTAAACTCTCGGCGCTCGTACACATCACAATCGAACAGTTTAAACAAAACAATGCGAGCAACGTGCCCAGAGCGGGAAAAGTGTACTATGTGGCGAAAAAATTCGTTTTGGACAAACGTGTAGCGGACATTGGTGGAACGTTTACCGCAGCAGAACTTCGAGATTATAAAATTATATTGTAATCGAAAAAAAATTAAAAAAATAAAAACATTTTCAACCAAATAACGTGTTATTTTCATATACTCACAATTTTTTGTAAAACCGACTCTATACGTTTGACAATACCCAAAATTTTCCCAACGCTCAAATCCACAGCTTCGTGCACTACGTGATGCACACCATCGACGACTTTGAATGTTACGTTTTTCACTGTTCCAAAGTCGTCGCGCACCGTACTAGTCGTAGCATTGTAAATACCACCCACACCGTGGTACACGGTAAACGTGACGTTGTTGGTGTTCATTTTGAGGTTGTGCATGTACGAGACTACGGCGTTGTTCAAACGTTCCAGATTCTCGACAGTTTGCACGACATTTCCCGACGCGTCGCGCACAATTTCCGACGGGAACGGTATACTGATGCCGGCTTGCGCTCCGGTTCCGAGGATCATGGCTCCGCCTTGGACCTCGAACGAAGCGTCAACGGGCGGTATAAACCGACATCCGGTCAAATCACCATAATAATACGCGGCGAAATATAACAACGCAAAACCGAATAAGTTAGAAAACATTATGACTATTTATTTTCAAAAACAATAGGTTATATCGTCGTTTTATCTATATATATATATATAATTATTTACAAAAAAAGTTATCAAACGGACATTTTTCCATTTTTTATCTATAGTCGTCATAGCCAAACGCGTCGTTCAAACATTCGTTCAGCGACGCTTCGTTGAACATGAACGCAAACGTTGAAAACATTGGTTTGTAGTCGGCGTACGGTTTGGTGTTTAGAAAAACCGTGCCAAACGAAACTTTCAACTCGCTCTCGCTGTATATCAAAATAAACCGTTCGCGCCCGTCCTGTCGCACCTGTTGTCCCGACGATATGTACCGGTTCATCTGTTCAATAGACCCGTCCAAGTGTTCGTCGGACAGCTGGTGCGATCCGTCGTTGAGCTTGTCGAAAAATTGCCCGAGCGTTTCAACGTAACCCTTGGCTTCGGATTTCACGACGTCCACGATCAGCGACGTTTCGCGCATCAGATCGCGTACCGTCAAACAGTACGTGTTGTTGTTGGCGTTCAAATGCCGAATCTGCCGGCAAAATTCAGTGTACTCGTCCCGCAGATATCCGCAACCGGCTTCGATCATGTACTCCAAACCGTGCCGGTGCGTTCGGCGATAGAACTCGCTGTGCGCCAGCAACCAATCGGAATTACGGTAGATCAACAGCCGGGCGTTTTCGCTAAACGAATACCGCGGCAATCCAATCAACGTCTGGTGTTCTCCGTACGCCCGAGCCATTTCGTATTTAGACAATTTGTGCAAAAACGATTCGAATCGATCGTAGTGTCGGTTGACGTACCGCGGCAGAGCGTACACGGCGTTCTTGTCGCCGTCCTGGTCCTGGTTCATCGGGCGCGCTATGGAATCGTTGATGATGACCACGTCGATTTCCGGATCGGGATTCTTGACGGCTTTGCACACAAACATGCACGTGGACTTGATGCACGGATCGCGTTTAAGGCACACCAGACTCAGATCGTACTCGGCGTGCATCAAGTTCCAGATACGCTGCGGCAGTAGGATTTCGTTTTGCGGCAAATCGCACGATATCGTCGTCGTCTGGTATATCCCCCGAGTGCTGAACCCCGTGATGGCCGTCCGCACGATCGAACTCTTACCGCTTTTGTACTCTTTGATGCTGGGCACTTTGAAGTTGGATTTCTGAAATTGATCGTACCGGCGAACGATCGCTTTCTGGCAATTGACAAACGCTCGGACGAGCGATTGGAAATGATTTTTCGACTGTTCGCGCCACAGCGTCGGATCGTACACGATATACTCTTTTTTTCCGCAAACAATTATGAACGATTGATCGAGATCGACAACGTTCACGGCGCGTTCGCAACACCGAAACATTTGAACGCAACACTCTTCGTCCGGTTGATGAACGTGTACGTGCTTGTGCTCGCGACAGAAATAAAACAAAGTTTCGCGCAAGTCGTACAGGTGATCAGCAATCTCATAGTCCACCGGTTCGGTAGCATGTGTGTCTGGCTCACTGGGACCATCGCACAGAGCTGACGTTGTAAACCGACACTCAAACGGTTCGGTTACAACACATTCGCCGCCAGTCTTGCAGTTTACGCATTGATTGCACGGCGGATAATGGATGTGCGTACAGCATTTGTACAATCGGCACGATTGCAGTTCGTGCGCGTGAAACATGAGCGCGTGGTACGTTATGAGCAGAGTAAACTGAACGTTGCATTTTCTACAAGCCGGATCGGTGCTCATAAAACATGGTTTTTTTTCGTGGGAATGATTGTTGCACAAACACTTTCGCAAATACACGTTTTCCGTGGACAGGAAATGATCGCGAAGATGCACGTCGCGCACTCTGAATTCTAGTGGCCGAACTCTTAATTTATTGGAGAGAAACAACGCCGACATTTTCGATAGCTAGTTGTCGCTTGAACGGGATAAACCACTTAAATTTTGTCCAAGAAACATTACCGGTACCGTTTCTAGCGCATACGAATGCGTAACAACTACATTGAATGTCGGTTTTATACAAATATCACATCAGTAAGTTTCGAGCGCGCACGCACACACACACACTCGCGCGATATAGTGGTGGAACATCGACATAAATATTGCTCAGTAAAGTTTTTATGAGTTCTAATTATATTCCATTTGCGATAAAATTTCTATTGCACATTGCCGTGTGTGTGTGTGTGTGTGTGTGTGTGTGCGTGTGTGTGTGCGTGCGTGTGTGTGTTGTATACGGCCAGATTATTATAAATATTTATGTGCAGTACGCGGTACCCAGTGCAAAACTACACTACAGCATCATCATATGGTTCACTGGTGGCGTACGCACATTAGCCGCCGATGTGCGGCGTATGTTTCCGACAAACTGGCACCACCACCCAAACAACTGATGACATTACCATAATGAAAAAAGCCGGAATCTGTTATAAAAACCAATGACAATGTCCAATATTAATTCAGTCTGGTTAATGTTGATATATGTAACTATCGGCGGTTGCTCGACGACGACGACGACGACAACAACAACAACAACTTTGCGCTATTTAAACACGTACAAAATTACATATACAGATGATCGCGTGTATATACGTCAACTTGTTCGTGCACGACGTTTGTTTTTCCACCCACTCGCGCTCACCACGGTCATTGCCTAGGATTTATTATCGCGTGCGCTCGTGTTCGCTCAGCAATCTCGATTCGAACGCACACTCACGTGTCAAATACGTTAAACGCTACAAAAAATGGCAGCGTTGAAAAATTTAAAGTCCAAATGCAAAACGATTGTAGAAAATGTCATGGTTCGGCAGCGGGCACTGCCGTTGCAGGTGATTGCAGCGTTTCTGAAACGCAACGATTGTTCCAGTCTAGAGACATTTATGCGTTGGTATTGCCGAGTTTATAGACATCGGGAAATCCGAGACGAATGTGGCGATTCGTTACCGAGCGTCTTGCTGAAATCCAAAGACTACGACGACCGATTACACGAACGGTTTTTGAAAATCATCTTAATGTCCGGCGGTAGCGGTTGTCGTCCGCTACACAGAAACGCTGACGGAACAACGGCTATACACACGGCGATCCGGTTGAATCATAAACGGGCCACGGTAATGATGCTCGAAAGAGTTGCGGTTTTCGGCATCGACGGTTCTTATTCGCCGTCGCCGATCGAAGGTGATTTTTACGGTGTTTTATTGCGGTATGCGGTAAAATGCGTGCGTCTCGAAATCTTGGAACTACTACTGTCCGTAGAAGAATGTTTGCGAGCCATAGACAGCTGCGACGACGTGGGTCGAACGGCGCTCACACTGGCCGCAGGACGCCAGTGTCGGTTTTCGACAGACGGCGACGACGACAATATTATCAGTGAAAACGAAGCGTCATTGACGTCGCGCAATCGTGCGACGGGATCACGGAAGCGATGCTGTCGGTGTACCTCAACGGTGTACGATGTAAAGTGCTCGGAAAACTTGAAAATCGCAAGTGCGTTGCTCCGAGCCGGCGCCGATGCGTATGTTGAAACCTCGTACGGGCACACTCCCACGCACGAATGTTTGCGCAACGAACGGATGACACACTTGTTTCTTGACTTTGACGTACGATTCAACGTGGCCACAAATCCAAGAACGGCAATAGTCACGCCGCTCGGTTACGCCGTTGGTCTGGGCAACGCGGTCGTGGTCCGAGCTCTGGTCGACCGTGGACAATGTTCCGTAAACGATTGCACGATATTTCGGTCGTCGGCGGCGCACTTGGCCGCACCGAACGCATTTTCAGATTCTAAAGTTTTTCGGTACGTCGTGGCGCGCGGCGCTCGAGTTTCGCACTCGTTGGCTAATTTAGACGCTATGCTGATTGTGTTTCGAAACGGTTTGCAGCAAATGATGTTTTTACAGAACGATATCGGTATATGGGGCGAGGGTGGCGAAGAAGCCACCAACAACGGTGACACCGACGACGACGACGACGACGGCGACGACGACGACGACGACGACGCCAACGATATCGCCGAAAATGGAGAAAGGGAAATTTTAGAAACGCACAGACCACCGTACGTGGACGCGGTGCGAGAATATCAAAGACGCAGAAGCTTGCGGATGCACGTCATAGCGTTCAACATGTTTCAGTGCCTGACAACTTCGATGGCTTACGGGTACCGACCGACGGGAAAACTATTGGAACTATTGTTTCGATATCCAGCATTGTCGGAACACACGCTGTGTTTAGCGCAAACGCTCCTAGAAGCGACGTATCCCACAATATCGGCGTACGGATCTACGAAGGCATTACAGGCGACCGCGCTCGAGCGCGGTCAGTGTAAAAACACATCGCCAATTTCTACGTTTGTCGACGAGCGCAACGAAACTTTTGCGTCGACAGTCTATTCGCGCAATTCGACGATATCAACGTGTGCTCTATTAGTGTACGTTGCACTGCACGTTTCCGTCGCCGATACGGTGCGTTCTCGCCGCCGATGCCGCAACAACGGTTCCAGTAACTGTTATAGGTACAACGACTATGACGCCGGCGGCGGCTGCTGCTGCGACGGCAACAGAAGACGCGGTCTTACCGCATTTACGCCGACGACTCCTCTACGCCGACGGCACTCGGATCTACCCGAGACCAGACTCACCAATTGGCGAAAGTGTAAAATTTTTGAATTATCATGCAGCAGCAGCAGCAGCAGCAGTAGTAGTAGCAGCAGTATTAGTAGAGTCAATACAAACAGTAACTCGCGCAATAATTTACCTACAAAACTCTTTGCTGAATCTACGCAAACAAATCAGCAGCAGCAGCAGCAACAACAGTCACAGCCGCAACCACACCAACAACAGATCGTGTTGTTCGATGCGTGCAACTTGCACTCTATCAACCTATCGTTATACGAGCAATGCATTGCCGAATTGAACACTATGAAAAAAACTGTGCTCGTCTCGGTGCCCGGTTACGCGCCGCTTACGGTTTACCAATTGCTAGTGCGTAAAACCATTGCGCCGCAGTGTTTGGCGCTGAGCGTGGTATCGGAAAAAATAAATTGTCCGAAATTTCTGCGACGCTTCAAGTACTACGGCCAGTACGCAGTCGAACGGTATTCGCGGTTGAAATATGTTGCGGAAATCCGAGCGATCGCTCGTCAAGCGTTATCGAAAGCGACCAATGTGGATTTCGTGTGCAGACATTACGATGTATGCGAATACCTTTTCGACGAGTATTTGTCCGACATGGACGTGTACATGTTGTCTAGACTATCGGGATTATAATTTTTTTTTGGTTAAATGTGGGTGGGTTTGTTAAATATACATTTGTAACTAAAGGACAATAAAATACAAATTTTCAGTTGGAAAAACAAATTTTAATTCTTATTTTATATTATACACGACAAATCGAAATATTGGTACGGCGTTTTGATGACGTCGTTCGGTATCTTCGACCGCAGTCTGCCCGACACTTCGATCAGGTTCGATCGGACGCCAATGTCCGACGATAGGTTTACCGATTGCATGGCTCGGACGCCTTCGTTGACGTACACCTTGTCGGATTTTGCCAATTTTGCCATAACGTTTTTCGGCCGTTCGCCCGTATACGAAACGAGCGGTCCGTGCGTATCGCCAGACATGCTCGACAGATTCGTGTTGCTAATAAACAAACAACAATTGCTCAGGTGCACGTCGACCATACGGCAATCGTCAAACGTTGTCGGGTCGAAAACGTTGCGATTGTTGCCGTAACAATACATGAATTTTACGAAATTGCTGATGAAAAGCAACGTACTGTACCGGAAATACGGCAGTTCGGACAAAAACACCAGACTGCAGTCCGGGTCTCGATCGTACACGCTAATCAACGCTCCGATTTTGGCACTGTCCAGGTCTTTTTTCGTTTTGGACACGTACGACTCATAGAGGTTCGGTTCGATAGCGAACACGGTGAGTTTATAGTACGCAATTACTATGAACATAATGTCGTTGCTCTTTTGAAACCGCAAATTATCCATGGATGCTCGATTTTTCGTGCACTCAAACTTTCCGAATCCGTTGTTTTTATAAGTATGCACGTTCGACGCGTTGTAAAAACCATCGCAATCGGTTTCCACGTCGGACCCGTCGAAATGTTTGCAGTCCAAGTTAATCTTGTCCAGCATGTCTTTGCGCACCGCCACGATCTTGTACGCTTCAACCGTCGGGTGTTCTATGACGTTCAGTAAGTTGGGATATTTGAAATATTGCACGATAAACTGTGGTCGGGAACATTGAGTCTGGTCGGCGTGTCGACTGTACCACCGCAGCCAGACGTATTCCTTGTCCGAAAACAAGTGATTTGGTTTGATGTTTGGAATTTTACGGCCAAAACACTCGTACATGTTGGTTTTCCGATAGTGTTTCACGTCCAGCGATTGTTGCATTTTTGCCGCAGTCGTGTACGACACAAGATCCACGCCCAACGCTCGGGGTTCCAGGTCCATGAACGCGCTCTGACACGACAGCAAGCGCTCGACGGCCCGACGCACTCGTAACGCGCCCGCACCGTCGGGCGATCGCATACGTTTAACGTATTCGGCTACGGGTACGCGTTTAACTATGACCGAATAGCACGCAAATGCGTGTATTTGTGGCAACATTGTCATGTCTCCGCCCAAGATATCAATTATGCAATATTTTAGGGTATCGATATCGCGCACCTCGTCTAATCCGGTACACGATGGACGTAACGGTTCCATAGTGCGCGCTCAAAGAAACGTCTTTTAGAGTTACGAACCGATCGTCGTCCACAGAATTGGCCAGACGTCGCTTGCGTTGATCGTTTGAAGAGCTCGCAGACACGTGCGCAATCAAACTGAAATAATAAGTAAGGTACGCCGCCGAGTGTTGCGAGTGCAAGAGAAAATCTGGTATAATAATGACGTTACGGTCAGCCTTTGCAGCGCTCAACGCGTCGGTGTCCATCGAGTTCACTTGAATGATTATGCTGATTGCTTGCGTATAGGCAGCTTCGCGTTAAACGTTTTGGCGGTAACGGTGAGCGCGTACAGTTTACGTCTCGTATTTATTTGCCGCGCGCACGCACGCTGTTGCGATAAACGACAAGTGTGCGTGCGCGATTGGGTTGGTCGTGTGTGTGTGTGTGTGTGTGTGTGTGTGTGTGTGTGTGTGTATATAGGTATCGACACGGTTCGTTGGCGAAGCGTTTGTTGTCAAAAACGCAGCGCGCCACGGTGATGACGAAGCTCGTTGTTTTGGCAAGTTTCTGTACGGTTGGTAATGTCAACGTGTCGATGCGTTTGTTTCGGTGACGGTAACTCGCGTTATCGTCAACGTCACCGTCGACTATCGACACCAACACCGCCAGAAAAACTAACAGTAATTTCAAGCAACGAGCGTCCGACAGTCAAAATTCTGACTACAAAACCACAGCATACCTACAAATCTACAAACAGCTAATGGTCATAGTTGCCGAAGCTTCAGATCAATAGAAAAAAATACTACAACATCGTACCGAATCGTTAGCGTTGTTGTTGTTGTTGTCGTCGTAGTAGTAGTATTATAAATAGTCACAGTTATTGTCGGCGTCAAGGTTTCTAACACATTTTTGCCGATGCGGAAACCGAAAAAAATTGTTGAAATTATACATGAAAACAAGTTATTTTTGCATACCGGTTGTTTTTAGTTCAAATATTCGAGGTTATTTTATAACAACATCATCGTAAATCATACCCAAGGTGCAGCATTTTGTCGTTTAAGCAAAAAACCGACACGATACCGGCTATATATTGTTTATGGAAATATTCAAAACTAAAACATACATTACACACACATACACACACAAACCGTGTTGATTTCACAACGTTTTTAAAATATAAATGTACAATGTTTCGTTAATGTCAACGAATAAATATGCGCAAAATTTAGCTTTGGATACAAATGACAACGTAACCACAGAGATATCGCTAGATCTATCGGTACAGTATAATTAGAATAGTATATATATATAGCAAATTCGACGTAAATATATATAGTGAACGATAAAAATTATGAATTTCTCAACCTGAAAAGCTTTATGCGAGCGGACTATCGAGTTGACGATGTCGCCGAAAAAAACCATTTCAATCATCGAATCTGCGACCGTGTCGAAAACAGTAAATTTTAAAATACCACAAATGCTCGAAAAATCAAACGTTACGGATGCATCGACAACCGCACGAAAACGCTCCACGGATCGGAGCGCCGTAAACAATTGTGCCGGGTCCGAAAAAACAAATATGTCAAAACTTGCCGTAAATAATAAACGTTTTTAATCTGAAAAAACTTATCAATCGTAACGCGGCATTATTAATAAACTCTGATTTCATAATAGCCAGCGTAACACGCTCGATGATAATCTATTTTCTCGTTCTAATATGATTATACAGAGTTTTTTTGGATAATTTTTCGTGCAAGATTCTCGAATAATAGAACCTCGGATCTGAAATGTGATCGGTACTCTGTAAAATATTTGTAAAATGTAAACTATAAGTCGCAGTCGTGTTTATTTGTAAATTGTTCAAGCACTTGACGGTGTTCAATTAAAACAAGTATATATATATGGGTGTGTGTGCGTGCATAGGATCGCGCACGCACGCACATTTTACGAATAATCGACAACGTTTTGTTGGTATATAAGTCGCAACGGGTTCTCGTTAAATTATAAACGCTCGAGCGCGTACACCGATGAGACGCTTTAAACTTCATTAATTAATAAATTATAAAACATTATATATATATATATATACATTTGCAGCACAAAATTGCGAGTACCGAACACAAAGATCGTCGACATGATACGATCATCAACAATTGTCATCGGCGTCAGCATGTCGTTGCTTTTAGCATCGGTACTCAACGTTCGAGCGGCCGTTTCTACGATGGATTCAACACCTGCAGTACTAGTGTCAGACTCGCCGACCGACAGCCGCAGCAACAGCAGTGCTGACCAGACGCTGTGGACCGAAAAACCTATCGCCGACTTTACTCAAATCGTACCGTCGGAATTTGTTACAGAACCACCGTTGCAACCTAAAGATTCGATGGTTTTTTTAATGGATTCAATAACCAAATTAATGGATTCGATAATGAATCGAACGATGGTTGTGTTAAGTAGAATCGAAAACTGTTCTTGTACGAAATAATAAAAAATATACATAAAAATTGAATGCTTAATTGTTTTTAATTTCTTTAAAAAAATACATTGATATATTCCCGGTGCAAAGACATTAGTATTCTAAATATTAACCCCAAGTCGTGTCCGGCGACACGAAGAAAATGTTTCAACGCGTCCAGTTGGTCGGCGGTCAATTCGCATTCGAATTCAATGTCTGGCAAAAACGTCGGCAGTGTTGGTAGAGAAGACGCCACGCTGGAATTTTCTTCATCGTCGTCGTCCCGCCGCCGTTGATCCGAGACGTTATCGGTGTCGTCGTCGTCGTCGTCGTCGTCAACCGATAATATGCGACTTTGAATTCGCACAAGCATATTTTATTGACAGAGAATAAAACACAACACCGACTAACAGATTTTCAAGCCGAAAAAATTGGCATCTCCAACGTTCGTTTGGCGCTGCTCACTGTCGACTAATGTTGAGTATTTGGGTGCGTACGTGTACACTACCGGTGGCCACAGACGGCTGCATGCAACCGTACCCATATCGTAAAATCAAATTACACACACTCCAACGTTCGTGCTTATCGCTTATTTACACTAATCACATTGAAATGTATATATACATAATCGGTGTCGGGTTAACGATTATGTTTTTTACTCAGTCAAACCACAATCTAACGGCCATTTCGTTGAACGCACGTTCTCGAGCGGATAATTCAAAGGGTTCCGAGTCGTCGTCGTCAAAGTCGGCATCGGGCACCACCGTTGTCGATACAACACTGCCAGCGTCGTGTTCGGTGACATTGTTTTCTCCGTACTCGGTACCCGTGGCGTCGGCGTCGCGGACTTCCAATATTGCGCACTCGCTGCCCGACTCGGCTTCATCGCCGGCGCCAAACACATCGTAATCCGTGTCTCGCCGATACCTCAAGTACGGCAAACACGTGGAATGCAACCAGACTGTGAATTTTTCAAATTGCGGAGTTTGCGGGCACACTGCATCGTTGCACAGCAACTCGTACAGTCCTTGTTCGGACAACACGATCGAATTGTTTGTGAAACCACAAATGTGCAACATGTACTTGTCGCAAAGATCCGCAAAATCCGATGGATCTGGGCCGTATTTTTCTACGAGCTTGGATTTCAGCGTTTCCGACAAGTTGAGGTCGAAAAAATCGACAATAGCCGAAACGTTGAACCAAAACGTGGACGTGTGGTCGTTTGACCAAAACGAACTTCCGTGTGTCGGTCGGCGGTCTAGGAACGCGTACAGTTCGAAATCGTTTTCGTTTGCGTTTTGATATTGGACAGCTGTCGCCGAGTCGTCGGCATCGTCACCGCGCGCATTTTGTAATATTTTCAATACCGGTAAAGACATAGTGCACCAGACTCCAGTACACGTGTATTTAAACTGGTCGTGTACGGTGTATCTCTATGTATTTTTATACTCTTTTTGCGTGTACAATACAGGAATTGAGCATATCTACTGCTAGTGTGTGTATATTAAAAACATATAATTTTTCAAACGAACCGCATCATGCGTACGTTAGTTTTGGTATTTTAAAACTAGACGGCGTTAGCGTAACGATTACTTCTGTTGTGGTGGGAGGTTTTGTGGAGGGAGAACCGAAAAGTGGTGGGGAAAGCTCGAAGAGGTCGGTTCCGCGGGCGCGCGCGTGGCAGACTCTGTCCAGAATTCAAGCTGTCGAGGACTGAGTCCTCTCCTAATGTAAACGGAAC
>ONZK01004247.1:0-24823 GCA_900322385.1 Pharnaceum exiguum
TTTTAAATAGGGTACCTCATAAGAAAACTGGTTTATCTCCTTATGAACTTTGGAAGAAACGTAAGCCAAACCTTAGTTACTTGAAAGTTTGGGGTTGTAGAGCAATAGTGAGATTACAAAGATAGGACCAAGAGGGGTCGAGTGTATTTTTGTGGGATATCCTGAACATAGTAAAGGTTATAGGTTTATTGTTATAGAAGCAAATGAATCCATTGGCATTAATACCATTTTCGAATCAAGAGATGCAATTTTTTATGAGAATAGGTTTAAAACTATCTCAAAGGTTAATGATGCCATTGATTCACATGAGGTTACTATTACTCGAAAAAGACCAGCAAGTCAAGTAGAAACCACTGACTTAAGGAGAAGCACAAGGCCTAGGAAAGAAAAATCCTTTGGGACTGATTTTGTGGTGTATCTATTAGAAGGAACTAGGGACTCCCTAAGTGTCCTGGATCTGTGAACAAAGAAACCCCTCAGATGGGTTTTCGAAAGAGAGTACTCTTGGGGAGTTTTGTCATGTGGGTGTCTTTGGTTTTGGGTTATTCTTGATGGGTTTTTGTTGGTTTGGTGAAAGTTGGAGTCTAGAAAGGTTTGGTTTTGTGGGATTTGGAGAAGAGTGAGGAGGGTTGTTATGAGATGTGGGTCAGTGAGGAGAGAGAGGTAAGGTGGTTGTATGAGTGGTTGGTAGGGCTGAGGGCAGCAGTGACAGGCGGTTGTAGTGGTGGTTGTTGGGGTGGTGGTGGAAGGCCATAGGGATCTGAGGGGAGAGAAATGAGTATTTTTCTTGTTAACAAAGTGGTGTCTTGTTTCTTTTGGTGTCGATTGTACGTGGTGATCTTGGGGTGGGGTACGTTATTTGTATCAGTTTTGTGTTGTTTGTGGTAGCCGGCTTATTAGAAAAAATATGAGGAGAGAGAGTGGGAAATCTGTAGTTTTTATTGGGGGAAAGGGGGGAGATTGAGGATGACGGTGGGAGGTGTTTGTGTACGGGGTAAGGAGTAGATGAACTCTGTGATTGTTGGACCGATGGTGCTTAGAGAGTTAGAGGGGAAAGAGTGAGAAAAGTAGTGTAGGAATGGACATTTATGTAATTTAACAATGTAAATTAACGGAGTGAGTAACGGTGGGTATCTCGTGACATATAACTCGATTGTATTTGTGTTCCCTTTTGGACGTTTGGTAGACCTTCCCTAATTACTTTATTGAGATTGTTAGAAATTATGCATTGAAGACAGAGTAGAGATAGGCATAAAGAGTTAGAACCCGACCCTCCTTATGTTGCAAATTGATTTTAGCTTAGAACCCCTATAGGACCAAATATAATTGTCTCCATCTCTATATTATGGGCTGAGCAGTTAAAGTCTTAATAAGGTTCTTTACTCTTTAGTAGCTACTTGAATTCATATGCTTAAAAAAATAATCAATCACTTATTCATTTTGGGTTGTACCACTGTTGTAGTGTTGTACTCCCTCCGTAATAAAAAGACGTTCCGCTCTTCTATTTCGAGGTGTGTCACAAAGTTATTCCGGATGCCACTTTTGGCCTATTTTTCCCCTTAAAATTCCGGTTATGTCCTTCTCTATTCACCCATACTCTCCCTGACTTTGCCACGTTATTCACTTATTCCCCTAAGTTTTTCCCCCTAAATTGCTCCTTCCCACGCATTTTCCCCTCTCCTTCTCCTAACACCCTGTATGGGAGTTATGGAGGGGAAGGGAAACAAGGATAATGGAGGGGAATGGAAGGGGGGAAAGTTGTTACTTTGTTTGGCAGTCATAAGAGGAGAAAGGAGGGGAATAATGGAGAAATTTTTAACCTGTTTGGGAGATAGAAAAAGAGGAGGGGAATGAAGGAGAATTTTATATTTTTTTAACAGAGGTTTACTTCCATTTGGGGGGGAGGGGGGAATTTTTTAAGTGGAATGGAGGGGAATTTTTCCCGAAAAATTTCTTTCCCCTCCCTTCCCCCTCTTAGTCAAATTAAACTCACAAACAAGGTAAATTTAATTTTACCTCCATTCCCTTCCCTTCCCCTTCCTTCCCCTCTCTCCCAAACAAGATGTAAGCCCTACCTGCCCCCTCTCTCTCATCAATCATTCACTCACCCATTTGCTCTCCCTTCTCCCCCTCGTTCACTGCCTGCATCTTTCTCCCCTTCTTTCTCTTTCCTTTTCTCTCCTCTAGTTTAGATCCAAATCTAAACTAGAGGAGAGAAAAGGAAAGAGAAAAGACCCAAATTTCTTGTTTAGATCTGGGCTAAAAAAATAAAGCTTGCAATATTAATTAACATGCAAACATAAGAAAAAAGAAAGTGGTGATGCCCTATTATGTCAAATGGCAGCAGTCTTGGTGGGCAAGGGGAAACGGAGGAGAGAGATTGGTATATGTATATGCATGGGTTGGAGATATATTGTGAAATTTTTTGGATAGTGATTTGTGTTGTATAATAGGAGAGAGAATGAGATGTTGGGAATTAGTGTTGTTGTAATATTCTCAAATCAAACGCCATGGCGAATAGTGTTGGGTTAGTCAGATAGTCTTTGGGTTTATTGAGTGGAGTAGGAGTTTAGTCAGAGCCAAAAGGTGAGGACATGGGAGGGAAAATACCAAGTATGTGACGGGAAGAAATGCTAGAAGGATGTTTACTGTGTTATTTGATGATGGTGTATTGGGAATTAGATGCCTCATGAAATAAGTATCAGATAAAGGGCATGAATATAATTTCATAACTTTATTAAAATGTATGCCCAACGTCAAAGTGGAACATCTTTATAATACGGAGGGAGTATATAGATACTTTGGCTCTCAATGCTGAATTGTTTATACTGATAATGCTGAAGGGCTGACGGATAACTACTCGGTCTCTTTAGTAAAGTATCATATAAAGCAATCGTGAGATTGACTTTTATAATAGAGTCGACCCACTAAGGTATTTAGGCCCATCGAACCTATTAATTCAAACAATGGACTCGCCCTCCTGAGATCCTGTCCCAGTTGTAGGTTAGCCCAACAATTGCACCTTGTTAAAACCTTAAGGTCCTCATCACATCAAATTATCGAAAAACTCTTTCCAATTTTTTTTTTTTTTTGGTTTGAACTCTTTCCAATATTTAGAGGTGCCGTGGTCATGAGCTTCGAATTTGAGTGGAATTGCAGCTTGATTGGACCAAGCTGAGCCTGAAAAAGTAACTTGTATGCGCATTACTTAGAATCAGAGTCTAGTCCAGCCGAAATCTGAGAGTTTTTGAATTTTTAACCATAATTTAATACGAGTATTTAGCCAAATAAAACTGAATATTTCCAACTTAAAGTGGAGATCAATTGGACCAATTGGACTGGATATTACTAGATTATATCAATTTTGACTAACCTGGACTGGGCGAAACCAGCAAGTCTATCGTGCACCCGGTGTACAGGGTACACCGGGTGCCACGTCAGCATTTTTTTAAAAAAAATAATATGGATGACTAGTAGGTTTTTTTATATGACTAATGACTAGTGCGCATTTTTATATGACTAATAACTAGTAGATATATGACTAGTGAAATCTTTTATATGACTAACGTCTCCGAAGTACCGCCTGACTTTTAGCCACACATTTTTTTCTTTTTTACTTTTAATAAAAAAGTAGTGCCACCTAGGCAGGTGTACCCATGCACCTGGTGTAGCCTAGACTAGGAGGGGCGAAACATATTCAGTCGAAAAATCCTCACTTTCAAGTTTCAACTAGCCGATTTAGTGGAGTTGAGTTGGTCAATGAGCCAGGATTAAGTTGAGCCGAGGTAAGTCATTTCCAAGCCAATGTGTAGTCATTGCCAAAGCTTTACATCTAGTCAAATGTACAAGTTATATTCTTTTCTTGATAAAATAGCCTTCAGTTCCATCCATATACCTAAGAAAATCTGTGTCCTCGTTCAAATGTTGAGCACACAATTTACGAACAATGGGGCTGTGCAAACTGCAAGCCGAGAGCCTTTTGTCGTGTCCAACACACGATTTGATTGCCGTCATTTATCAAACCTCACGGAGTCACGGCCTTGGCTCTTACCAAGCTTGATTTAAGTAAACATATGCCTAAACAAGCTACCACCTAAGGCTTGTTTGTTACCCTGATTTCTATGGGTTTCGGTTGAAAGTTTCATCCTCCTTGAACTCATAGTCACTAGGCATAGGACAAATGTCAAGGGTTCACGTTTCACACGGACAACACGTAGAGTAACGTGCTCAACACAAAAGATGTCTGTCGTTCCACCAGCGATCATTCCTGTTTCTATGCTCTTCATCTCTCTCACGGAAACAGTCTCTCGAGGCTCCCCCTCAGCAATCATCCCTGACTAGTTAGTCTTTTTCCGATATCGAACATCCATAACGGTAAGACTAGCTAGCCTGGAGCGATATCAAAATATATATCCTCAATTGTCTCCACAATATTTGAGCAATGGGGAGGTGATAACCAAGCCACAGTTCAAAGGATCCGAGTATGAAGACCAAACCTTCTTCAAGTCATCCCCATTGTTGCTGTTCATCTGAACTACCCCAAAAAAAAAAATACTATTTAATTTCCATGAGAATGAACCAATATAGAACTATATAATCGACTATAAACAAGCCTAAAACACATTCTCATACAATTATTACATATCGACTTTAGCCATAGATTGGCAATTAACGCAATCTAAGATAACTGGAAAAACAAAAGAAGAACCCCCGATTCTTTAATGCTTTGAACTTCCGAGGGAAAGTCACTTCAAAAAATTGAACCTACAAAATCAGTATCATATCCGTCATGAAATATCTTTGGTCACATGCATATACCTTGACAAAATATACAATGAGCTTCCAGGAGTTTGGCCATGATGCTTCCTTCTTCAATCTTTAAGCGGCGACTCAATTTGTTCCAAAGGTGAATCGCATAAGTCTCAGCCTCCACCATTCGCAACTGATCATCTGCCCATTTTGTCCGCTTCTCATCCTTCGGCTTCTCGAAGTATTGACCAATAAGAGTCCAGTGCACAGGATAAAATGCCATTGTAGACAGCACATTGAACTCAATATTGTTCTCATTATTGCTGGTGATCTTCCTGACGATTCTACTGATCAGGTATGGACCGTTTTGGCCCCAATGAGAGCCATCATAATGAGCTGCAAATTCTTCTATGAACTTCAGTAACAAAGGATGATCCTTGTCAAAGACTAGCACTGCACTATTTAATCTCGTCCAAGTTCCTGCTGGCTTTTTGGTTTCTAGATCTTGAATCCCAAGGGAGTTCCTAATCCCCGACATGTCCTTGAGAACGATCATATCAAAATCTAAGTAGATGCCTCCATATTTATAGAGGAGTACATATCTCATCAAGTTAGGTACAAGTTGGCTTATGGCTATTCTCCCTGGATCAACCTTTCCATCCATAAGATCATTAAACCAAGCTGCAGCTGGTGTACTGTTGAAGAGTTGCTTGAGGTCGGGGGTCACTGCGGAGACCTTGTACCCACGGCTCAACAGCGGATTAAGGATTGCGTAGCCTTGTTTCGAGTCCATTGTCGAAGACACTATGACCACGCACCCGTCTGGGTGTGCCTTGAAGACACTCTCTAGAGAGAGTAATTCACGCCTGCCAAAAAACCTGGTAGGTCCGACCCATATCATGAAGACACTAACCGCGCAAGGCTTTGCAGTTATATTGTTGCCCTCACCATCAAACAACTGCTTGATCCTTTTATCAAACAACCTTGATTTTTCGGTTGAGTGGAGGACCTTGATTTGAGGAATCCTCTCCATGAACCACACAATCCTTTCCTCACTTGTGTAGTTCTTAGGTGGTCTTAAAACATGATTATAAGTAAGAGTTGAGTCCGTTGCCTCCTTGTCAGCTGGAGCTGTCATGTTGACCAATTTGGTAATAAGACCTTGTTCTGCTTCATCATTTTTGCCTAGATCGATAAGACTACTAGCAGAGTTGCTAAGCTCGATTGAGCTGTTTTTACCTCCCTGATTAACCTGCGTGAATCCATTTAGGTCACCTTCGTCTGCGCTTGCTGCAGTTGTTGAGTTGATGACAAGATCGAGGTCATCTTCTATCGTATTACCTGTTGAAGTTATAGAGTTGGTGTGCTCAATTGAGCTATATTCATCGTTCTTAGTATCCGATGAACTAGCTTCCAGCTTCATTTGGCTATATGCATCTAATGCTTCGCTGGGAGCAACGCCCGTTGAGTTGTTTGGATCAGCAGTCTCTGAGATGCCACTTTCATCATCTTGTGCACTTCTTGCAGTGCTTGAATTGACAAGCATAAGGTCATTTAGGCCACGGAAACTGTGCTTAGGATGGAGGTAAAATACAGTGACTAAACAAGAAGCAAAGATGACAATGAACAAGAAAATTGATGCAAAAGATAATTTTAAGGAGGGACAACACTTGTTAGAATTGTTCATTGTGTTTTGAGTAAATCATGAACTGTGTTGAACAGTGTACGGAATATGAGGCACCACGGTAGTCAATGAATTATAGTTAGAGACTTAGAGTTACATTTTCAAAGTAATCATCCTTTGTGTTAGTGTGTTACACTGACTTTATCAACATGATGATTTTGGTCACTGGCTATGACAGAGGTAGGAGAAGATAGATTATTAGAAGTAGAGATGGAAGATTAGTGGCAATCAGCTCCTTCTGCATTTTTTTTCCCTTCAAGTATATGGATTCTCATTGTGTGTGTAGATCATGGCAAACATGTACTAGTAATCTAGTATGTTAATTGTTAGATTATAATAAACACGTTCGCAGTAGTTAGTTTGTAATGTTGGCACCAAAACGAAAGTCAATTAGAGTTTTAAACATTATGATTGATTTTTGGTTGATCTTCTTTATATTTTTGATTTTTTCTTTTATTTCCATAATTATATATACTATTATGGTCCGTCATGACACATAGTAGTATTTGTGCTCACAAATATGACACGGTCTATGAACTGAATCAAGTTCACACAATTTATAAAGGCTTTGAGAAAAAATTCTTTTATTGCAATTTATTTTATAATGGCACCCCTACTCGCCTAAATATAGTTTTCTCCATCCCTATATGCTGCTAGAGTGCCTAGTTGACCACTCTATAACTTTAAAAAATTATTTTAAATGCAGTTCATTTGTTTTTCTTATATGTAACTTATGTAAGTCGATTTCTATTAAAAAGGTCGCACTAACTAGTTTTATAAATCTCAATATTGATAAAATTTTAATGAGTAATTATACGTGAGTCAAAACATTCATGAAAAAAAAGTCTTATAGTTCAGTTCAATTGAAAAATATAAGACCCTTAGGCTGTGTTTTGCTCGTCGGTAGTGTTTTTAAGTTCAGTTCATCTCAGCGTTTTTCCAGTTTTTTTCATTTATAGTTAAGTTTTAAGTGCATTAAGTGTTTTCACATAAATTCAGTTTTTTTCAATCCAATTCAGTTTCAGTTCAAATTTTCCCATCTAACCAAAACACATCTTTAGTCTCTTAAGTAAGCAATTAAGCAGTAATTAATGCAATCGTTAGCTTGGGCTTGTTTAGGCCGAGCGAACCTATTAACTCAAATAATGTGTACGTTAGTCTCTTAAGATCCTCACGACATCGAAATACTCTTTCAACTCTTCCGATATTAGAGGTGGTCATGACTCACGACTCATGAGTACAGCTTCGGATTTGAATGGAAGTACAGCTTGATTGGACCAAGCTGAGCCTGAAAAAGTAACTTGTTTTCGGATTAATTAGAACATGGGGCTGTGAAAACTGCAAACCGAAATCCATGTGTCGTGTCCAATACAAGACTAGGCAAATTGCTTCCCTCACCTTCCAACATTTTCGATTTGATTGTGGTCATCCATTCGACCATTCAACCTCTCTGCCTTAACTCTTACCAGGCCTGATTTAGTTAAACATGTGCCTAAACAAGCTATCGCCGAAGGCTTGTTTGTTTCAATGATTTCTATGGCTTTTGTTTGGGTTAAAAGTTTCACCATCCATGTCTAAACAGAGAAGAAATGTCAAGGGTTCACGTTTCACGCGGACTATGTAGATTGTAGAGTAACGTGCCCAACACAAAAGATATCGGTCGTTACACGAGCAATCATCCCTGACTAGTTAGTCGTTTTCCTATAACGAACATTATTTACGGTAAGACTAGCCTGAAGCAATATTAAAATACTCACAATAGTTTCTGTTTACCCCATTTTTTCTGGTTACCTAAACTCTGATTGTTCCATATAAGTTAAGCTGTTCTTTGCTTTTCAGGCAATGTTTAACCAAAAAAATTACATATGAGAATGAACTCAATGAACCAATGTAGTGGACTTATAACAAGGCTAAAACACAATCTCATACAATTTCATATTGAATTCGGTATATAACCAGCTGAACTGATTGGCAAACGCAATCTACGATAACTGGAAAAACAAAACAAAAGAAACCCCGACTCTTTGATGTTTTAACTCCCGAGGGAAGTCACTTAAAAAAATTGAACCTACAAAACCAGTATCATATATATCTATGAGGAAATTTATCTTTGATCATATATACCTTGGCACAATATACAATGAGCTTCCATGAGTTTGGCCATGATGCTTCCTTCTTCAATCTTTGCGTGGCGACTCAATTTGTTCCAAAGGTGAATCGCATAAGTCTCAGCCTCCACCATTCGCAACTGATCATCTGCCCATTTTGTCCGCCCCTCATCCTTCGGCTTCTCGAAGTATTGACCAATAAGAGTCCAGTGCACAGGATAAAATGCCATTGTAGACAACACATTGAACTCAATATTGTTCTCATTATTACTGGTGATCGACCTGACAATTCTACTTATCAGGTATGGACCATTTTCGCCCCAATGAGAGCCGTCATAATGAGATGCAAATTCTTCTATGAACTTCAATAACAAAGGATGATCCTTGTCAAAGACTAGTACTGCACCATTTAAGCTCTTCCAAGTTCCCCATGGCTCTTTGGTTTCTTGAATCCCAAGGGAGTTCCTAATTGCCGTCATGTCCTTGAGAACGATCATATCGAAATCCAAATATATGCCTCCATATTTATAGAGGAGCACATACCTCATCAAGTCAGGTATATGTTGGCTTATGGCTATTTTCCCTGGATCAACCTTCCCCGCCATAAGGTCCTCAAACCAAGCTGCAGCTGGTGTGCTATTGAAGAGTTGCTTGAGGTCGGGGGTCACTGCAGAGACCTTGTAGCCACGGCTCAACAGCGGTTTAAGGATAGCGTGGCCTTGTTTCGAGTCCATGGTCGAAGACACTATGACCACGCACCCGTTTGGGTGCGACTTGAAGACACTCTCTAGAGAGAGTAATTCACGTTTGCCAAAAAAACTGGTTGGTCCAACCCATGTCATGAAGAAACTAACCGAGCAAGGCTTCGAAATCATATTGTAGCCCTCACCATCAAGCAACTGCTTCATCCTCTTATCAAACATCCTTGATTTTACGGTTGAGTGGAGGACCTTGATACGAGGAATCCTCTCCTTGAACCACGCGATCCTTTCCTCACTTGTGTAGTTCTCAGGTGGTGTTAAAACATCATTATAAGTAAGAGTTGAGTCCTCTGCCTCCTTGTCATCTTGAGCTGTCGTGTTGACCATTTCAGTAAGACCTTGTTCTGTATCATCACTTTTACCAAGATCGATAAGACTACTAGCAGAGTTGCTAAGCTCGATTGAGCTGTTTTTACCTCCCTGATCAACCTGAGTGAGTCCATCTTGATCACCTTCGTTTGCACTTGCTGCAGTTGTTGAGTTATCAAGATCGAGGTCATCCTCAATCATACCTGTTGAAGCTGTAGAGTTGGTCTGCTCAATCAAGCTATATTCATCGTTCATCTTCTTATCGGATGAACTAGCTTCCAGCTTCATTTGGCCATCTCCATCCAATGCCTCTTCGCTTGGAGCAACGCCTGTTGAGTTGGCTGGATCAACAGTCCCTGAGTTGCCACTTTCATCATCTTGTGCATTTCTTGCATTGACGAGTTTAAGGTCATTATTATCACGGAAACTTAGGTTGGGATGGAGGTAAAATATAGTGACTAAACAAGAAGCAAAGATGACAATGAACAAGAAAATTGATGCAAAAGATACTTTTAAGGAGGGACAACACTTGTTAGAATTGTTCATTGTGTTTTGAGTAAATCATGAACTGTGTTGATCAGTGGACGGAATATGAGCCACCACGGAAGTCAATGAAGAAGTAGGCTTTGCATTTTCAAAATAATCATCCTTTATATTCCAATGACTTAATCAACATTCAATAGATGATTTGATTTTGGTCGTTGATTTGACAGAGGTAGGTGAAGATGGACTATTAAAACTAGAAGATGGAAGATCATGGCAATCATGTACTAGTATGTCAATAAAATTAATTGTTTGTTTGTTTGTGTTAGTCTTATGCATTGGGTGATTTAGCTTCTCTAATTTGCACATACATGACCTGTGCCTAAGGACGCTAAGGTTATGAACTTATGATTCTTGAACATAGTTGACTTGGGATTGTATTGAAATTACTGCCTTTTGTCGTCTTGGGAAACTTGGGCTACTAGGAACTTAGGAAGGTAGCACTATAGAAGTAGCAAAGCCGTAGTACGTACTTTCTGGGTGTGAAATTGTGAATAGAATCATCGCTAAAAACACTACAGTACGAAGTCTACAAACCAATTAAATTGAAGCAAACAAAATGTAATCAATTAAAATTCCTCGCCCAAAAAAGAACCAATAAAGTGTAGCGATCAGTCCTTCAACTTGTAGTGACTACAAAATGCTACAGATTTTCGGGTTTTCCAGTAAAAACAAGGGTCATGTGGCCGTAAGTCAGTACTCCAATTCAAAAGGCTGTACCTTCTATTCTATTTCTTAATTTTAACGTAAAAACAATTTAGACGCTACTATGTCTTTCATTGGTATTTTTCGACAGCGACTAGATGAAGATCAAGTCAAAAAACTGAGCAGGCAATAATTTTGCTGAATTGTCATATCTTGGAGAATTGGAGGTCGATCGTGATGATCACTATTATAGTATGATTAGAGAGATCAAATGCTTGATAAGTATTTGTAAGATATATGAGCGGCCGAATGAAATAAAGAATTAAATACCTTAATGACAGGAGGATTAGAGGAGCAACAAGTTAGTAAATTACGTAGAAAGTCGCTCCGAACGTGCCTCATCACTTCAGTGGTCTCCTTGACTCCTTCCAACAGTTCAACTTGATGGCTCAATACTAAAAACGGTAGCGTCTTTTAAATCATCCTTCATGCTCTAGTGTGCAAACTTAAGTATAAATTAATGACTGATATCACACGTCCGATGAAACACTAGTCAGGGAGTGAGTCAATTGGACAAACATCCTATTCCTGGCTCTTGTGACACTGACACATTGACTATTAGGTGCAAGTTGTACTATCCTCAATATTCATGACTCGAAGTAGCGTTATCACCATAGATATACAGCAACGAAACAAGGATCATGTATAACGTAGGTTTTTTAGCAGATAAGACGATCAGTGGAAATACTAGGATCATGTTTGGAAACATTAGCAGATACTGTAATAGATAGAATGACATAGCAAAAAATATGCTAAAAAAATGTGAAAATTTAGGTTCAGTTATGTTAAATTAAAATACGGTAGATTTGGCGATTTCTAAACAGATCTTAAAACTAAGGAGACAAGACATTTACCTACCAGCATAGCAGATGAAAATGACGACTCTTCACTTTCGAGAGACGATGTTGAGCCAAGAAGTTGTCAATCCAAATATCCAATACATTTCTTGAGTAAAGGAAGATGAACCATTAAAGTTGTTTCAACTCCCTTTATTGTAATCAATCTTAAAGAACTTCTGCTTAAACAGAATCAATTTCACGAGACAATGCAATCATGAATCAGAGGATATCGTTTCCAGGATTTGATGGGTATTTTGAACATATATAGTAGTATTTTATAAGATGGTTCTCATATAAAACTTCTATACGATCCCATGAGAGGGAATATATTAGGTTGTGTTTTGTTCGTCTCACTTCAGTTCATTTCAGTTTTTTCAGTTTTTTCAGTTTGATTTAAATTATAATTATAAATGACTTTAGTTTTTTTCCAGTTTTTTTTCAATTTTTTCTTCAGTTTCACCCCATATTCTTTCATCCTATCAAAACACATCCGGCGACAAACACACCCTAAATTTTATTCGAGAGTCTCATCCTCCTTGCACTGATAGTTTGACCAAACAGAGAACTAATTAGTCCTTTTGTCAATCACGAACATCAATAACGGTAAAACTGGCCTGGCGATATGCTGATACTCTTAATTGAATCCATCATACCTGAGCAACGGAGAGGTGATCACTAGACCTTCTTCAAGTCATCCCCATTGTTTTTGACTTTTGTTTACCTGAATTCTGATTGGTCCATCATCCATGTAAGATGTTCCTACATTTAAGGCAGTGATCCTCCTCACAAGAAGTATAACCATATGAGAATAACCAATATAGTAATAATGGACTTATAACAAGGCTAAAACACAGTCTGATACACTTTCATATCGAGTTTAGGCACAATCTAGGATATATATATAGCCAACTGATTGACAAACACGATGTATATTAACTAGAAAAACAAAAGAAAGAAACCTCTTGACGATTTAATTTTAATTCCCAAGGGAAGTCGCTGAAATAAATTGAACCTACAAAACCGTATCATGTCAGCCTATGATGAATTTTATCTTTGATCGTATATACCTTGGCACAATATACAGTGAGCTTCCATTAGTCTAGCCATGATGCTTCCTTCTTCAATCTTAACTTGGCGACTAAATTTGTTCCAAAGGTGAATCGCATAAGATTCGGCCTCAACCATTCGCAATTGATCATCTGCCCATTTTGAACGCTCCTCATCCTTAGGCTGCTGGAAATATTTACCAACAAGGATCCAGTGCATGGGATAAAATGCCATTCTAGACAACAGATTGAACTCAATCTTCATCTTAGTATTATGGGTGATCGTCTTAACAATTCTACCTATCAAATAAGGACCATTTTGGCCCCAATTAGTGCCATCATAATGAGCTGCAAATTCTTCCATGAACTTCAACAATATAGGGTGGTTCTTGACAAACACTAGTGCTGCGCCATTTAAGGTCCTCCAATTCCCTTTTGGTTCATTGGTTTCTTGAATCCCAAGGGAGTTCCTAATCC
Organism: Pharnaceum exiguum; assembly: GCA_900322385.1. NCBI lineage: Eukaryota > Viridiplantae > Streptophyta > Magnoliopsida > Caryophyllales > Molluginaceae > Pharnaceum > Pharnaceum exiguum. Next base: position 13,222 of record ONZK01004247.1, read on the forward strand.
CCGACATATCCTTGAGAATGATCATGTCAAAATCCAAGTAAATACCCCCATATTTGTAGAGGAGTACATACCTCATCAGGTCAGGTATATGTTGGCTTATGGCTATTTTCCCTGGATCAACCTTCCCCGCCATAAGGTCCTCAAACCAAGCTGCAGCTGGTGCACTATTGAAGAGTTGCTTGAGGTCGGGGGTCACTGCAGAGACCTTGTACCCACGGCTCAACAGCGGTTTAAGGATAGTGTGGCCTTGTTTCGAGTCCATGGTCGAAGACACTACGACAACACACCCGTTTGGATGTGCCTTCAAAACACTCTACAGAGAGAGTAGTTCACGATTGCCAAAGAACCTTGTAGGTCCAACCCATGTCATGAAGACACGCACCGAGCAAGGCTTTGTAGTGGCACTGTAGCCCTCACCGTCAAGAAGTTGCTTGATCCTCTTATCAAACAACCTTGATTTTTCGGTTGAGTGGAGAACCTTAATTCGAGGAATACTCTCCTTGAACCACACGATCCTTTGCTCACTTGTGTAGTTCTCAGGTGGTCTTAAAACATCATTATAAGTAAGAGCTGAGTCCTCTGCTGCAGTCGTAGAGTTGACAAGATCGAGGTCATCTTCTATCGTACTCATTGAAGTTGTAGAGTTGGAGTGCTCAATCAGGCTATGTTCATCGTTCTTCATATCGGATGAACTAGCTTCCAGCTTCATTTGGCCATCTACATCCAATGCCTCTTCGCTTGGAGCGACGCCGGTTGAGTTGACTTGTTCATCAGTAGTCCTTGAGTTCCCACTTTCATCATCTTGCGCATTTGTTGCAGTGCTTGCATTGACAAGCTTAAGGTCATTATTATCAAGAAAATTTTGCTTCGGATGGAGGTAAAAGATAGTGATGAAACAAGAAGCAAAGATGACAGTAAAGAAGAAAATTGATGCAAAAGATACTTTGAAGGACGGGAAACACTTGTAGTATTGTTCATTGTGTTTCCAGTAAATTGTGAACTGTGAAGATCAGTGGATTATGAGGTACCACGAAGTCAATGAAGTAGTTAGAGTTGCATTTTCAAAATAATCATCCTTTAAATTCCATTGACTTAAATAGCTTAATCAACATTTAATAGATGTGATTTTGGTCATTGGTTATGATGAATGAGGTAGGAGAAGATGGACTATCGAAAGAAGATGGAAGATAAGTGCCAATCAGCTCCATCTGCATTTCTTATTGAATGTAGATCATGGGTCAACATGTACTAGTATATTAATTAGATAAATTATTTGTATGTTTTTGTTAAGTCTCTTCTGAATTGGGTGATTTAACTTCTGCTAATCGATCTGCACATTGCCCCGTGCCTACAACAAAAACAAAAACAATCGAGTGTAAATCCCCGCTCAATTGGGGTACTCGAGGTCAGGATGTGCGCAACCATACCCCTGTTTAAAAAAACAGAGAGGTTGTTTCCGAGATTGACCAATTGCTGCATTGAAGTAGTGATTTCCAACAATTTCACCAAAAATAAGAAGTATTGGGAGGCTTTTATAGCCATTTTGCTATAATCAGCAGAAAGATGGAGATAATTATTTCAACTTTATAGGCACTGGACCCCGTGCCTAAAAATGTTAATCCCTCCGGTTTTCTCTTTTCCTATGAATTTCTACTTTGGGATGGTTTTTATTTAACTTATAGATTTCCTTATTTGGGCCGGACCCATGTGTGAAATGACCTCCCTACCCCTCTCTCACATCCCCTCACATTGGCTATTTTTTAATTGCCCACTATCTACCCCTCACCCAATATTTTATATACCCAATAAGGACAATATGGTAATTTTACCCTCACTTCGGGGGCTTTTAAAAACTTGTGCTAAAATGATTCGTAAGAAAAGAGAAAAACAGAGGGAGTATATACTAACTTGCTACCCCTAGTAGACCATAGTAAGTCGCTCCAAATGTGCCTCACTTCAGTGGACTCTTTCAACTTGATGGCTACTCGCCCATACTACAAACGCTAGCATACCGCAATTCGTCCCTGCTCCAGTCTTCAAACATAAGAACAAATTAACAACTGATACATCCGATGAAACACTAGTGTGTGAATGTGCGTCAATTGGACAAACATCCTGGCACATGTGTCACATTATATTGACTATTAGGTGCAAGTTGTACGGTCCCAAATATGCATGACTCGAAGTAGCGTTATCACCTTAGATCCAGCAACGAAACAAGGATCATGTATAGGTATTAGGTAGGTAAGAAGGTGACGTAGGTTTATTGATAAAAAGAGTGTAAGATATGGCGTTCAGAGGAAATACTAGGAATCTAGGATCCTGTTTGAGAACTTGATGGAATTCTATCATATAACAAGGTGTACCACATTATTATTTTTTAAAAATCATTGTAAGTTTTGATGGAACAATTTATAATGCTTATATCATATTAACTCGATCTGATCTTGACGGGTATGCATGATATCTGACTTGTATTCGGTGTGTGTTCAGAAGTGTTGATCGAGCGGACTCGGCTCCAAGATGGAATTCCGTGCTACCTCGGAGAGGATCCGATCCCTGAATCAGCCTGCCTAGTGTTAATAATAAGTAAAAATTGGATAAAATAAAATGTGATCCAGGCCAACTCCTTGACGTCTCAACTCCCAAGAGATACGTACGTGCGATTTGAATATAATGAACTCAAACGCAGTAGCATTCAGCCTATGGGCGAGTTTATGTTTAGTCATATATATATACCTTCACAGATTATATATACAATGAGTAGCCATTAGTCTCCCCATGATGCTCCCTTGCTCAATCTTCGAGTTGCGACTCAATTTGTTCCAGAGGTGAATCGCATAAGACTTTGCTTTAATCCTATGTAATTGATCGTATGACCATTTTAAATGCTCTACAGTCTTAGGCCGCTGGAAAATCCATCTAGTAAGATCCCAGTGCACGGGATAAAAAGCCTTTGGAGGCAACAAATGGAACTGAATGTTGGAGTGTCTATTATTGACTACTTTAATTACTACTCTACTTATCAAATAAAGACCATTAATCCACCAAGTGCTGCTGCCAAAATGAGACACAAATTCTTCTATGAACCGTATAACAACAACGGATGACCCTTGTCAAAGATCATTACTGCATTGTTTAAGCTCGTCCTTGGTTTATCGACGGTTTGCATCCCAAGGGAGTTCCTAATGCCGGGCATATCCTTCAGAATGAACATATCCATATCTAAGTATATGCCCCCGTATTTATAGAGGAGAACATACCTTATAAGGTTGGATAGACTTTGACTTATGTCTATTTTCCCTGGATCAACTTTCCCTGACATATAAGATCCTCCAACCAACCTTGAGCTGGGATGTTGTTGAAGAGCTGCTTGAGGTCTGGAGTCACAGGGGAGTCCTTGTACCCACGGCTCAAGAGCGGCTCAATGATAGCATGTCCTTGTTTGTTGTCAATGACCGAGGACAATAAAGCCACACACCCGTTTTGGTGTGCCTTGAGGACACTTTATACAGAGAGTAATTCCCATTTACCAAAAAGTCTCACTGGACTAATCCAAGTCATGAAGATACGCACCGTACAAGCCTTAGAGATACTTTTCATGCTTTGACCATCAAACAACTGCTTAATCCTCTCATCAAACAACCTTGAAATCTCGGTTGAGTGGGGAATCTTGATTTGAGAAACTCTCTCCATGAACCACTTAATCCGTTCCTCTCGTGTGAAATTCGAAGGAGGTGTTAAGACATCATTAAACGTATGAACTGTGTAAACTTCCTCCGCTTTCACTGCAGCGTTCATGTTATCCACTTCACTTTGACCTTGTTCATTGCTTAATGGAGCTACTAATTTGTTGAGTTCAATGCCATGTTCGTCATTCTTTGTAATTGTTGGACTTGTTGAACTATTTTTCTGCTTCAGTAAGCTATCTGCCACCAATTCCTCTACACTTGGAGTAGGTATTGAGTTGACCACTCCAGTTAGACCAATTCTGCTTCCTCTTTGTTAGATGGAGTTGCAGAGTTGATCACATTTATCAGGCCAACACTTTCACTTTCCATGACTATTAAGTTGACATGCTGAATTGAGCTGATTCCACCTCCCTGATCAATCTTAACAGGAGTTGTCACAGGGACAAAGGGGCTATCCTGATCTTCCATTGTGCTTCCTGCAGTAGTTGAGTTGCTAAGCCCAAGGTGATCTTCTACAGGACTCGTTGGAATTGTTGCATTCCTGAGCTCAGTCAAGCCATGAAACACATTCTTCTTCTTTGTGAATTTTGAAGAATCAGTTCCTAGCTTCATTAGGCCATCTGCATCCAAATCCTCTAAGATTGGACCGGAAGTTCGAAGCTCAATCAGGCCATCAGCATCTCCGAGTGAGTTTATTATTGTTCTTGGGTAGACTACGTTACTAATCCCAGGTTCATCATTTTCTGCGTATGTTGAAGTGGTTGCACTGACAAAGTGACAAGCATATGGTGATTAATATCAGGAACATCGTGATCGGGGTGGAGGAAGAAGAATAAGAATAAGCAGGAAGAAAATAAAACACCTACTAAACTCTAAAGAAATTATTGTGAAAGATTAAGATATGGAGGAAATGGAACTCTAAAGATAAAGATAAAACACCTTCTGTTTCAGAGTTCGTTCACTGACAACGCAATGACTTACTTATCAAGGTTGACTAGAGGACGATATGGAACTCACCCTGGTCCCCTCTTCATCAGCTGCTATGTTCCGTATGGTTGTCATAATTAAGGACGGAGAGCTACTATATGAAGTTAAGGTAACAATGGAGAATGTGTGCAGGTAACTCAGTGTCTCAACAGAAATGTATTACCCCTTACATCAATAATCCTAATGCTTTTGGATGATGGATTATCAGGGGAAAACTGTATCAAAAATAGAGCGCTGTTAGATTTGTTGGTTTCATGTTTAACAGCAAGTAGATGGCAGGAGCAAGTCATAGTATTCAACTGGCGATGTTTATGTTAGTCAGATCAGACACAACAGTTGAATCGATATGCAAGTCAGCTAGTGTGAGGCAGGCATGACCTTGGATGGCACTAGCAAGTCATCTGGCACTGCTATACGCATATTAGTCGAAGAAGAAAATGAAGAAAGGAACCAAAAGTTATCCTGTGTTGTTTTTTGACCACTTAAACTCCCAGAAGAAACTTATCTGAAGATTACAAAAGCAGAGTGGCATTCACCCTGTAAGTGAATTTATCTTAAGTCGTATATACCCTCACACATTATACAATGACTAGCCAACAGTCTCCCCATGATGCTTCCTTGCTCAATCTTCAAGTTGCGACTCAATTTGTTCCAGAGGTGAATCGCATAAGACTCAGCCTCAATCTTTTGTAATTGATCGTATGCCGATTTTACATGCTCCGCATTCGTAGGCCGCTCGAGAATTCTTCTAATATGATCCCAGTGCACAGGATAAAAAGCCATTGGAGGCAACAAATGCAACTGAATGTTGCTGGAGTGTTTATTATTGACTACTTCAATTACTACTCTACTTATTAAATACGGACCATTAATACCCCAAGTGCTGCCGTCAAAATGAGACACAAATTCTTCAATGAACCTCAATAACAAAGGATGATCCTTGTCAAAGATCATTACTGCAGTATTTAAGCTCGTCCATTTTTTTGTTGGTTCATCAACAGTTTGCATCCCGAGGGAGTTCCTAATGCTGGACATGTCCTTCAGAATGATCATATCGACATCAAGATATATGCCCCCGTATTTATAAAGGAGTGCATACCTCATAAGGTTAGCCAGATTTTGACTTATGGCTATTGCTCCTGGATCAACTTTCCCTGACTTCAGATCCTCGAACCAACCTTGAGCTGGGGTGTTGTTGAAGAGCTGCTTGAGGTCTGGGGTCACAGGGAAGACCTTGTACCCACGGCTCAAAAGCGGCTCAAGGATGGCACGTCCTTGTTTGGTGTCCATGGCCAAAGACACTAAAGCTACACACCCGTTTGGGTGTGCCTTAAGGACACTTTCTACAGAGAGTAATTCGCGCTTACCAAAATGGCCCACTGATCCAATCCAAGTCATGAAGATGCGCATCGTACAAGATTTAGAGGTGCCGTTCATGCTCTGCCCCTCAAACAACTGTTTGATCCTCTCGTCAAACAACATTGATTTCTCGGTTGAGTGGAGAATCTTGATTCGAGGAATCTTCTCCATGAACCATGTAATACGTTCTTCCCTTGACAAATTCCAAGGAGGTGCTAAGACTTCATCAAATGTCATAGCTGTGTCATCTTCCTCTGTGCTCCATACAGCTTTTAGGTTAAAATCTTCACCTCGACCATGTTCTTCTTGCTCTTTGTTCTTTGATGGAGCTGTAGAGTTGGTAGCCTTTATCAGACCACTACTTTCGGTTACCTTGACTGTTAAGTTGACAAGCTCAATTGAGCTGTGTCCACCTTCCTGATCAATCTTAACCGGGGTAGTTGAAGGCACAAGCTTCAAGGGGCTATCCTGATCTTCCTTTGCGCTTGCTGCGGTTGTTGAGTTGACAAGCCCAGGGTCAGCTTCGACTGCACTCGTTGGAATCTTTGCATTCCTGAACCCAGTCAAGCCATGATCATCGTTCTTCGTGTTTGTGAAATTCGAAGAACCAGCTCCCAGCTTCCTTAGGCCATCTGCATCCAAATCCTCTAAGGTTGGAGCGGAGGTTAAAAGCTCAATCAGGCCACTACCATCTCCAGATAAGTTCATTAAAGTTCTTGGGTAGACTACGTTACTAATGCCATGCTCATCATTTTCTAAGTTTGTCGATGAAGTAGTTGCTGTGACAACCTTATGGTAATAAATATCAGGAAAATCTTCCTTAGAAGGGAGGAAGGAGAAAGAGAGTAAGCAAGAAGCAAATAAAATTGCAAATAATGAAATTGATTTGAAAGATAAAATTAAGGAGGCAAAGCACTTAACAACCTTCATTGCGTTGCCAGTGAACTAACTCTGGAAGAGAAGGTGATGAGGCACAAACTAATGAGGCTGAGGAAATTTTTAAAATTGTATTATCACGATGACAATATATGGTCATCGATCCATCATCCATTATATATACATCTTTCAGTTAGTAAACCTGCATTGGTGATTTTGTTAATGGTGATGAGTCGAATTATTGAGCTACTGAGAGTATAAGTGAGTGTCAGAAGTTCTGTTCTTTTTCTTATTGAAGATCTATGCAAGCATGTTGTATGTTAAATATTCGATACATTTTCTAATTGATCGATTCAAATCACATTACCATAAATGAAGATCAAAGGCTAGCATGTTGTATGTTAAATATTCGATACATTTTCTTATAGATCGGTTGAAATTACCTTACCACATGCATCACGTCCAAATGGTGTAGATACTAGGCTACTAGCTGAACTTAATTAATTAATCGAGGTTGACGTTGGAATAAAATGGAACTTACCCTGGTAACCTCTTCATCAGCTTATCTTCGTTCCCTCTTGGCGCAGTAGGGAGCTAGAGATGGAGGGTAGACTTGGGAGGGTAAAGAGGACCAATTTACTGTACATCTTATTCCTTTGTCTGCCATGAACAATGGTGATTTACAGAGTGTGTTGGAAGTGGAAGACTTTAATTAAGATTCATGAGTTTCATGTTTAATTAACAGCAAGTAGATGGCAGGAGCAAGTCAAGAAATTCAAGTGGCGATATTAAAATTAGTCAGATCAGACACAACCGTTGAATTTCATTGTGCTAGTGTGAGGAAAATATTCATCAAGGATGGAACTTGGAAGTCGCTGCAAGCGTGCCTCATACAGGTGACATGCAGGGCTCCTTGACCTTGGGTGGCACTGGCAAGTCATCTGTAACTCTTTAATGACACAGGCACACAGCTATACCTACATTTGTAAATGACCTTGTTTCTTCGACTATGAAATTCCCTAAACTGATCTACTTTACGGGGTAAGATGAGAAGTAATAGAACTCCTCTACTGGAAGCAACTTTACTCCGTACAGATGTCACATATTGTTTCCTCACCTGACTTCTTTAAGGCTACATTTGACATGTTATATTAGGCCATTTGTATAACTTTGTATCTTTCTACTGAATTAGCTTAGCATAAAATTAAAAAGAAGAGAGAGTTGCCTGGAACTGTGTCAACAGTCCACCCAGAATGTTCAAAATTCAGATACTTTTCCTTTTAATATCGTTTTGAAATTTCGAAACATAAACCCTGCCTCTATTATGCATACGTTCTTTTGTTTTGTTTTGTTTTGTTTCTTCTTCCTAGTTTCTTATAGCCAGCTTACGAGTGCCTTCATTAACCAGTTCAATGCCAGGTTGCAGCCGTGCGAGGCTTCTGAGGAACCCGAAGCTGATAGCTCCATCGTACCTATTGATTAGGAATAGACTGAAGCCGATTCATCATCCTAAACAGAAGAAGACGTGGTGATATAAGAAGCCTAAGAAGAGTGAACCTTCCATGACCGATAGGCAATCCAAGAAAAAAAAGATCTTCATTAAGATCTTATTATGGCGTATAGAATGCATCTACAGGCAACACACACTGCTTTGTTTTGTCTTTTAAATCTTTTTCTTACGTCTTTCATTCTTTGTTTTGCATCACAAATGCACAGTTCACCAGACACCATTACCGTTACGCATCAAGTATTGGCTGTTACAATATCAAGGACCGTAGGCGAGGAGAATCCTTGAGGCAGCCCAACTCAGTCATTGGCTGTTACAAATGCACAGTGGTACCCAGTTTGGTGCCATAAAAGCGCACCATACTCAGACAACTCAGTTACTGGCTTACAACAAACATACATTTACACCTTTTTTTGCAAGTTTACCTAAGCTAGATGGCATATAGTAAATCCTTATATATCAGCTTTGTACAACACTCAGGACAACCATCAAGCAGATTCCAGCCTAGCTACGAAACGCAGCTTCAAACTGACAAAATTCTGAAACCTAGCTCTGACAGTTTTGGTACAAAAATTACCAACCATTAGAAATGCTCCTCACTTACTTGTAAAACGAAGCATCATGACTCTTCATCAAAATGATGATCCGTCTCATCATAAATCTCCTCCTGCAGAACATCAAGAAACCGCTCAACATTTCCCATCAAGTTTAGTGAGGAAATCTACCATGAAAAATAGAATCATCAAATTACAAACAGTACCTGCAATAGCTCTTCAATGACATCTTCCAAGGTTATTATCCCAACAGCTTCATCATCAGGCTTCGGCAGAGGGTTCTCATCAATCTCTAAGATATCTGAATAGATATCCCTATTCCATTTCTTAGTCCTGGATCCCCTGTTTGATTTGTTACTGTGAGGAAAGCTCTTCCACTTGTATATATTTTTCTTCCGAATACTCTTCTCTTTCGAGAGAGATTCTTCACCATCAATTGTCACCTTTACTTCCCTGACCTCTGTTCCTACACAACAAAACTAGCGTAATTAGTGCACCTTCTTATATATGAAGAAAACTATTCAAATTTCAGTGTTCAAGATAACTTGAGACAGTCACCCATCTAATGGGTGCATGCCCAGGAAGCACTTGCATCTACCGGATCAAAAGCAAATCGCCCTTGAGCTCAACGGGTAGCTCAAGGAGTCAAAACGAAGAAAACCGCAAAAGTCCTCTTTCCAAACAATGAAACTAATGATTAGACATTTAGCCATTTTAGTGAGCTGCAAGATTTCGGGTGGACTATATCAAACTCATGAAAAAGTTAACTGACACAGGATAAGACTTACCATCTACATTACTTCCGTTGGCAAGTTGTACTTCAGGTTTATCAGCTTGTCTTATGACAACTGCCATGTGGCTATGACCCTTTTGAAACTCATTAAGTATGTCATAAAGCGGCAATATTTCCGGTACCCTGAAAATCATACACTTGAACTTCAGTCTCTAATGAACAGATATGAAGCACATTTGTAGCAGGGAGGTCTGGCCTCTGCAGGTACATGAGAGCTTGACAGTCATTCATTTAGTAACAACAATGAGTATTTTTATGAAAAAATATAAACTTTCAAGAACATTTCACCTTAAAACTTTCATGTTCATAGATCTAACACTTCTAAGACCACAATGGCTTACTTTTATTTCCTATTTTACATAAAATTCCAATAACAACATATTTAATAAAAAATAGCTAAGGAAAAAGAATGCCTTGTTGGAGTTTCCGGGATGCTTCCGGGTTTCCGAGTTTTGGAAACGGGGGACGGCACTGGTCAGCCATCCCCGTGCATCCTAGGAAATATCTCACAGAAATACATAAAGAATGTCAAGGCACTAGCAAAGCTACAAGCAAGTATAAGTACACCCTACAGTCTGGCAGATGAAGAAAGAAGAAAGAGGGTAAACATCCAAACAGCATCATGAAAAAAATGCACTCTTATAATAAGAAAGGAGAATATTGTACTATTGTAGTCAAGAAGCTTTGAGTTATAGAAATATATCATCAACATTCCATGGTCCACTATGAACCAGCAACTAAAGCCCCTTTGAATTTTAGCTTTAGAGGGTGTTTGGCTGAATTCACTTCAAAAGTGGTTTTCCTTAGTAATTTTCTCATCATTTTCCCTCGTTCTCCACCTTTGCCACAAATCAACTACCTAAGGCTAAAGGCTCTCAAAAACTCTTATAATGGAAAAAACAAAAGCCCCAATTTGATGCTTTGCTTTTGATCATTTTAGAGAGTAATTTAGACTTCATTTTGATAAAGATGGAGGAGGGAGAATGGGAACAAAAAAAAACAAAGCAAAAGCACTATTAGAGTGGACAAACACCCTCTTAAAATAGCAACCACATACCTTGGAATCTTGCGGATTGTCACACTCTTCACTGGCACTTCATCCTCTGGATGGATTGTCAATAAATTTTTCACCTTTTCAAGGAAAACATAAAGATAATCAGAGAACTCAAAAGCAAACAAGCTGATCTTATAATTCAGTTTAAGGTAACAAACTGCCATGAAAAACAAGAACTCACTCCTCACAGAATTCACATATAAAACAAACAGCAGACAACACAGAGACCGGAAAACTCTCAAAACTATAGAGACCAGTAACTCAAACATCATATATGTCAGCACAAGTGCACAACCATAGGTGTACAGGGCTACAACATAAGTGCGTGCTTTCTATCACACAAGCTCGACCATGTTATTTCTAAAACCAAAAATAACAAGATATGTGAAGAAACCGGGCAGAGACAACTGTAAACTCCTCATCCTTCTATTCAGTTGTTGGTGAGAAACCCACTGAAGCAAGGCCAAAATCAACTCAACCAACATGTTAACTTTGCAAAATACTGTTTCAGTAACTCGAGTCGTGTTTCAACTTTATTAAGAAAATTTATTATTCCCAAGAGTAGAGCCTGTGCAGCAGCAACCTTAGTAACAAATCAAATAACGGAAATAACAATTGGGCCAAGATGAAGGTTTTTTTTAAAAAGCCAAGCTCCATCTTCTTTTATTTTGAAATTGAAAGCGAAGCCTACATCACATAGATCATACAAGTCAAAATGTTTTCTTTCATTCACTCTGATGCCTACTTCATTGGAGAGGGGGGGGGGGGGGGGGGGGGGTT
>ONZK01004248.1:9778-21104 GCA_900322385.1 Pharnaceum exiguum
AAGTGAGGAATTGATCGACGTGTAAGGAAAGAATAAAGGTGTGAATTATTTCTTTTTTGGAACATAGTGTAAATAGTAAATACCAATATTTGCTGCCATTTATCTAAGTAAGGGTACTTTAGTAATTTAACACTGTAAGTTGACGGAGTCAGTAACGTTGGGTACCGTGTGCGAGACAATGAAACCTCAGGGGTATACGTACTGGATTCGAAAATATTGGGTATATGGTGAATTAAGTCAAAGCTCGGGGGTACATGGTGAAAAATCCGTTCTTACATTGACCACTAGCCTCAACCATCATCTTTCTTTCTCCAATTCTTAGGTACACCGGGTGTACGGCACCTTGTGAATTTATAACTAGTTTTACAACATATATCACTAATCACATTTTTAATGCCACTAGTCAGTCCCTGTAATTAGTCATAAATCCACAAGGTGTACCGGTACACCCGGTGTACCAAAAACTTGTTGTCTTTCTTTAAATTCTTCTATTTTTCATACCCATTACCCCTTTAATGATTAACCACACACACTCTATGTTTGACAGATGTAAACTTACAATAGTTGTAGTACTTCCACAGTACCGCATAGCCAGTAACCACAATACTTGCACAATACCAATACAGCTACAAGTCTATAACACTTCACAGTGTCTCCAAACTAATTAAGACGAAATCTTACCTATACACCTCCACTACTTAAACTTTGCGTAAATATAGTAACTGTAGGATCATTTTTGACCTTTTGGGTGGACGAAGGATGGAGCATTTGTTACTGCAAAATGTAAATATTAAACAAAAATCTGATGAGGATAGATCAGAGATGAGCAATACTACACAAATAGCCCCTAATGATACTGTTCACAATTAGCAGCGGGCCCCATGTTTTTTGTTTTTTTTTTAATCATGTTCAACAGCATGAATATCATGTTCATATATGATAATATCATGTTCAGATATGTAAATATTATGTTAAAATGTGAACTTGATATTGTTATGTTAGAACATGATAAGTAGGTTATACAACTTGATATATGACTGAGGTGGTGATTTTCTCACTTCAACATAACATTCACCCATCTAAACATGATATCATCATATATGAACATGACATTCATGCTACTAAACATAATAATGATTTTTTTTTTTTTTTGAGACCCATCCCTAATTGTGTACAATTCAATTAGGGGCTATGGGTTTAGAATTCCCCATCAGAGATTCCTGGATCTTGCTTTGTTGAGCGACAAGTGGACCAATAGTGTTCCCGATTTTGATTTGTTTCCTTCCTATAGTTGTTGAAGCTCAAGACGTGTCAGATATTGCTTAAGGTATTTGATTTGGCATAATGATGCGACATATCCTTAAAATAAGTGAGATAATAATAGGGTGCTCACTAGCTTTGCCTCTTTCTGACAATTCGAGTTAATTAATCTTCGATTTTCTCCTTTCGCTGATCTTCTTACTTAGCTGGCCTATGCATGCTATGTCTTTTGGTGCCATGTGTCCCATGCTTGCCACATACGCATGTACACGTCGCCCTGCACCCATTTTTCCTAGTTCTGGGAGACTTAAAGCACTTCAATTGTTCTATCATAAAAAATACTCCCTGTCGTTTAATCATTTGTGTGCTTCACCTAAATGGCTATATTTAATAGATCTTTTTCCGAAAGGCAATAGTTCATTTGTCAAAAGTTGTTGAGCTCTTGAAGTCTTGGTACCTTCCGCAAGCAATTTTTGCTACTACGCCAACTTTTCATTTTAATTTATTTCTGTTTCGGTATTTTTTAAATTTGATATTATTTGAAACAATTTACACTCAATTTAAGTGGTGAAATGATTTAAATAAAAAGCCATAGCAACATATAAGTGAATTCTAGTGTTTACCTTCAAAATTTGTGGTGACTAAATGTTCTGAATTCAAGTAGAAAATGGGGAGAATAAATTACAAAGAATTATGTCTAGGTGAGGGAAAAATTGTACTAGTGTACTATTGTAGGTTTGTCATAAACAATGGTCCAACTTCAAAATAATTGAACAAAAGTCCACAATTTATAATATGTCAAATATTTAAAGTACATATAGTCATATATTATCACACCAAAAGAAATAGTACATATAGTCGTATCAGTGAATTCTTATGCCTAAGGAAAATCACATTGAAACATTATTAGTAATCACTATGTATATGTCTCGTCCAATACACATTACTAAGTGGGTCATTTTGAAAAATGTTTTCCGATTTTTCAAATTGAGATAAGGCTGCGTACATCAGACTCCCTCACTACCCATCTGAAATGAGATCTAGATTGAGTTGTTGTTTCATCATATTTTTTTTACAAATACATTATGGACAAATTGGATGATTATTGAAAACAATTATTAAATCAAGATAGCGACGACGTCAAAGTACAAATTAAACATATCTATTTGTCTCCTGGAATATGGGACCTCGTGGGAGAGCTGGCCAATAAGATCTCTTATACATACTCGTGTTAACTGTTAAGAGAGAGCTAACGAGGGAGACGCGGCAAAACTGATTGGTCAGTCTCAGCAAATTGGAGATTGCTGCTTAGCAGAGGGCCTGAGGCATATCATATTTAGAAGTCAGGGCATGTGAAGTATTAATGTGCTTGACTGCTTATACCAGTGAGATTATTGCGCATACTCACTCAGCAGTTAACTGTTTGTTTGTTGGCTTTGCAGTTCCTTAGCTTCATTTCAGAGAGGAAAATAATTTATACATGTGCTGGAAATCTCAAATAGATTTTTCATGTTTCTTCATCTTTCCTGTTAGTACATCATATTTACTTTCAAGTGGGTGTAAAGTAATTTCTAATACACCCAAGACTTTACGTTTCAAATTAAACAAAAAATGAGAAGAAGTATTTAACATGTTAAATTAATTTTTTCTTGCTGACACTATCGTATTTTGATATTTTCATTTTGGATGCAATTAGCGTTTTGGTACTTGTCCATTTTGAGGTTAGGCATGAAATTAGGCCAATGTTCAATCACATGCCTTGCTTAGGCCCAGTTTTACAAAGTATCTATGCAAGATTGTGATTAGACAAGCCTAATTCCATACAGAGTAACATGAGCTTATCAATTAGAAAGCAATTAGCAAGCTTAATCAGACTTAGGAGGCTAGGTTTGTTCACCACTTGTTTATCTTTTTTTTGGCAGCTAGTGTTCCAAAGATATTTGTTGATACCAGATTTGTGGTTGCAAACTAAAAGAGTCAATTTACCCCTAATCGTTAATACCTTATGTATCAAGTTATCAACGATTTTTCCTAAAATCAAAACTCCCTATAATGCTTGAAGCAAACTAATACCTATAGCCATGCTAAGTTAGATTTAACAAAATGAGATTGTTTTCCGTAGTTTCTTACCTTCTTGGCTTCTTTGAGTTTTATGCATGTCTTGTATTTTCTTCATTCAGATTTTTATATTATCTCATTCCCTCAAATAAACGTTGACGATTGTACAACACATCCATCATTATTACTTTTCCATCCCAAAGTTCCAATCCCTAATTAATTTGGAAAACACTTCCTCTTCAAGACTTCAACTACCATCTACAGTTCACGGATTATGTACGAAAAATGAAAAATATGGGTAAAAATGTTTTCTCAACCAGACAACTTGAAATGGCCACATTACAGATGCGCTCAGTTTGATCTCGTGAATCTAATACTTTGATATAACAAGAGAATAGAGGGAACTAGCTAGCTTATGTATCTTTCGACCTTCCTCATCGATTCATCAACTAGCAACAGAACTTGATATTTAACTAAAATGCTGGGACTTCGACCCAGCCCAAGTAGAAGCAACTGAAGCGGGCCTATGCAGGGATGGAGGGATCACAACTAGACAAAGATGGGTTGTCTCGTCACTGTCACAAAACGGGCCAACAGCTGCGCCTACTATAGTTGACCAATATTTTTCTCTCTTTTCCTAGGCCCAAAATCTTACATTTCAACAAGAAGTGCGTAAATTGAATGGAAGCAAAAGCAATGTGCTCATGTGCTACACTGCTACCTGATATCGCATATCAAATGCGTACAATACAATAAAAAAATAAATGTACATTAGTAAAAATTATGTGAATCACCAAAGAGGATTGTTTTCTCAAGGTTTGGTTCTTGTACATGTAATAACCTGTTTTTGACAAACGCACATGTACATTGTTTAGGCAAAAAACTTAGCGAGTTCCTCCCCATAGTGCTTCACTTCTCTACACGTACACTTGAGTCTACACTAGCACACTCAGTGGCGGAGCCAGAACATTTATTTTGGGGTGACATATGTCAAAATCAAGGGTACAAAAGATGAAAAATGGGTTTTAAAAGGTATATTTTGTATATTTTTTTTTTTGGGTGGTCATATGACCCCCAATGGATGTATGTGGCTCCGCCACTGAGCACACTGTATCACCACTTCACCAGACTACAATCAAATAATGCTGAAATAGGATTTCGGAAATCTATTACATAAAGAAATGAAGGAACCTCAGGGTAAATTATATCATACATCCGGTGTACCTTGCTCCGTACACCCATCTTTGTGTGTAAATGATTAAAAGATTGGGCAATTTATATCCTACACCGGGTGTACCAAGAGCATGGTACACCAGGCCCATACATATGGTATGTAGTGTATCATATATATGGTTATTTTTCTTTTGGGCTGCTATATTGCTATTGGGTCAAGCCCTATTGGGTGTAGGATGTACGGATTCAGGCCTTTTATTTTTTATGAAGTATTGAGCCGAAAACAAGAGAAATAAACAAATAGGGTGTACGGAGCATGGTACACCGGGTGTACGATATAACTATTCGAATCTCGGATTAAGAAATATTTACAAAAGTTTTCAAATACATCTTTAATTTATTCATGTATAATTATTTCTATGTCCAGCATTCTACATTTCTAACGCTGCAACTGCTTTCTCTAAATCGATATCGATAGGTATACTATATCCAAAAATCATTGAATAATCATCTACTTCTTCGGATGAACTGTTAACTTCATTCCATTTCCTAGCAAACTTAGAGTCTTGACCGTCCGCTAGTAGCTCCAGCACCTATAGATGAACATGCGAAGGGTCAAATTCAAAAATGTCCAGCATAAAGCCAATATGGTCAGATCTTGATCATGCTTACATAGTCTATACTACTATATAATTTTGGATTAACTGTAGTTACTTCACCTCGGTCATTGATGGGCGCCAAGCAGAGGCCTGCCGCACACAACAAGATGCTGTAAGAACAACTTTATGAACTTGGTCTTCATCAAATTTGCCTTCTAATCTTGGGTCAGCAAGCTCTGAGATTTTCCCACACTCAATGAGCGGCATAGCCTACACATTATTCACTTATCAATTAAAACAAATAAGTTACATGTCAATTAGTATATGAAAGTTTACCCCATGCGCCAATGTTACATATTAGAGCATTTTAAACATTAAGCATGTTACCCATAGTAGAAGACTTCTTTTGGAGGAATCAACCGGCCTTCGGCCAGTTATGATCTCAAGGAGGAGAATGCCAAAAGCAAACACATCAGTCTTTTCGTCGACAATGCCGTGCAAGAAGTACTCTGGAGCTAAGTAGCCAAATGTGCCCTCAATTGGCATGATAGCATGGGGTGTACATTTGCTAGGTATCCACTTTGCCAGGCCAAAATCAGTAATCTGAGCAATTGCGATCGAGACAAGGGGAAAAAACATTTACTACAGTAAAAATCTGATCTTGAGAAAAGGGCTACAGACAGACAGAATGATAAATACTTCTCTTGTTTCTTACCTGTGGTTCATAATCTAGACCAAGAAGAACATTAGATGCTTTGATATCTCGGTGTATAATACGATGCTTGCAACACTTGTGCAGATAATGTAGTCCTTTGGCTATGCCTAACGCGATTTTGTATCTCACTGGCCATTCCATTGAAATGCTTGTATTACCTATCAGAAAATTGTCGTGCGTTATGTTAAAGGGTCTGCATCAGAATAAATTATGATGGATACAAAATCACACAAACTAAAAAAAGAAGACTACAGTGTGAATTCAGTATATGTTTTCTGATAAATTAGTTCATTTAATTTTATGTGAATTTCATCTGCAATAAATCATACGGGGCTACGGTCATGAACAAAATGTTGGTAATGTACTAATGTCTAATACGGAATTTAGTTATCTCAGTTTATTTACTAGGGAGCCAATATGGGGTGATTCAGACTTTAACACTAGGCTCCCAAGTCCCAACTAGTTAAACAAGTGTTGTTCTTGACTTCTAAATAATTTATCTTCACAAAACTGCAATCATGTTTGATAATATTTAGTCAGATGTAAATGAAAGGAGAAATTTGATCAAGCTATTACCATGTAAGGCGTTGAAGAGGTTGCCGTTAGGAGAGTAAGGGAAGATGAGATATAGGCCATTTTCGACGCAGTATCCGGTTAAGCTAGCTGTGTTTGGATGGGAAACCTGGCTGATAATGCCCAATTCTATGAGGAAATCTTTTTCTTTAATAGGGTTGGTGTTGTCCTTTGCTAATCTTTTCACTGCAATGCTGTCTCCATCGCTCAGATTTCCCTGGTATACCTCTGAGTATCCTCCTTTTCCAACCATGTTATCTGTCATGCATAATAATTTCACCACCAATTTAATACTTTATGTAATTGCAGCCTGCAGGTAATAATAGTTTCTTGTAGGCAAAGAACTAGGCCAAACGTTTTGTACGTGCAATAAACATGATTAGTTAGTTGCAGTGGTTTTGTCATCATGTCATACTCAGCACACAGTTAACTAATGAACTAGATCAAATGTTTAGTAATGAGGACTTTAATCAACTAATACTCAGTTAAGAAAGATTTGGTTCCAAATTAATGCGATATAAAGTATGTAGTAAAAAATGGACTTAAACTATCAGATATGTACTCATAGAGGATCATGTTTTGGTTACTTAGGAATCCAATTAATAGAAATTTGCTAACTAATCAAATAAATTAATGTTCTAATCATTTCATAAAGAACTGTGCTTATAGACAGTTCTCTTCAATTCACCTGGGTGGAAATCCTTGGTAGCTTCTGATATGTCATTGAAGCTAAAGCACTTCAATGAAGGCTGCTGAAATTTAGCAACTACACCATTACAACTCTCATCAGAAATACTCCTCCTTCGACTCGATGGATTCCTACGAAAAAACGATGCTACTCTTGTCAATGGTGATTGCTTTGGCTTCTCTATCTTCGTCGAACGAGGTGGTGAAGGTGACTTGGAGTTGCTATTTGAATCACCAAAACTCGAACTATCATCTTCTTCTGTACTTAAAGAAGCTTCCCCTTCAACTCCACTCAAAACCGTTCTTGGAGATTTCTTTTCTGATTCCTCTATAGAAAGTTGCCCCGTTGGAATGATAGAACATCCTTTTGGTGCTCGTTTCTTACAAAATTTTTCCAAGTCCCCTGTTTTTTCCCTGTTACATCAAGTGAATTGTAATATGAGTACAATAAAACAGTACGTGAATTAATGAAGTTAAATGAAACAAATAACCCTTACTTGTTTGTTGTCTTCTTTGTGCCTCCAAGAACTAGAAACTCCGCTTTGGTTTGTTTGGCTTCATCGATTAAACCACTTCCTACATTAGAGCTATACCTCACTCTAGCCTCTAAATGCACCTACAGTTACCAATATATTCGATTAAAAGAACAAGGGTATAAATATACTGTGAAGCCAAATGTATGAATTTTGAGATACGTAAATCGTAGCAATATAATTGTACCTGTTTACTTTGGCAGGACTTGGCAAACTCTCCCATGACAGACAGAACAAATGATTTTGCACGGCGTATTCGCTTATAGTCTCTAGTCTTAGGTTCAAGTTTCTTAGGCTCCTTCCCAACTGTTGTAATTAATATAACCATGAAACAAAATTTAAGACAATGCATAAGTTCACCAACTCCACTGTAAGCCAGTCTAAAATGGTTTAGCTTAGCTAAGATGTAAGCATGCATGACATGAACTCAGCAAAGTAGACTAGAACTAATATAAACTTGATGTAACGGGACTGACCAAGTATGTGGATTGCAATGATGGTGTCATTGGGATGACTTAGATAGTTGATTGCCCAAGAGAGGAGCTCCTTGGCTTCTTCTCCTTCTAGAGAGGTTGCAACTAGAATAGTTGCAGGAGCTGTTGAGGAAACCATTACAAAAGAGTACTAAATGTCTAGTTTGTGTTTTTCGTTTGGCTGCTGTCTCTTTCTTCTATCTTTATCTATCAATACTTTATGATGATTCTAGTATAGAACTAATGCAATTTCAAGAGTGAATCATGTTTGATTATATGTGTGGCAAAAGAGAGATCACTTTGAGGTTTAGGTGTAGTGGCAGGAGTGAGACCACCTTAGTTAGCCCACCTTAGGACATTCTTGTTGAGGAAGCATGATGCCACATATTTTAATTTATTATTTCATTATTTTTCTTAAGAAATCAACTCCAACTTTCTTAATTGGTTGTTTGATTTCAAATATAAGTTTTAAGATATCTAGCTGTGGTAAATGTTAAGGACCAATTCTAGAGTTCTAACTCTAGAAAAGTTTCCCAAGTTATGAAATGTCCCTAAAGGATTGAGATGCACCTTAATTGATTTCAGGTATTACAGGTCAAAATTATAAAGTGAGCAAAACACACAAATAAGCTTTCTAATATCTTTTTATTTAGTTCAAATTTTTTTGCTACATATTTAATTTGTTACAAATGAAAAATACACACTCCTAATAATTAGTATGTCACACAATTCATGTAGGCCAAATCATGGCCACAACAATATGTAAAATAATTGACACAGTGCGACAGTTGCAACTTTTTCTAACCATTTCAATTTTACTCTAGTTTCTTATCTTCCCCTTAAAAAGTTTTGATAGACAAGGGCTTAACCTCAGTAGCCAATTTTGGAGTTATAAGGCATAGATATTGATGAAGTGTTTCTGGTAGGGTGCTTTGAAAGGTAAGCAAAGGTGGTGGACATTCTGCAACTCATTTGATTTTGTCTTGCTACAGAAGCGAATAGCTAATTCAAAGCTAGCCAAAAAGCCTCATTTGTAACTGGCTGAGGAAGAGCATACTAGTTTTGTTTTCTAGGATTTGGTAGAGGATACAACTTTATCTCGTTCTCTTTGCTTAGTTTATGCTTAGTATGAAACGTTAGGATAAATCCAACCATCAGCTGAGATGGAAAAGTTTTGAGCATCAACAACATCATTAAAAAAACTGTTAGCAGAAGGGTTGATGCAAGAATGATAGGGATTATGATGGCTTTGGCCTTTGGCAATCATGCAATCATCTTCCCAATATAAAAGATCAAACGTGCCATTGTTTGTCTTAGACTACATGTTAGTAGAACACCAACAACGCATCATCATAATCATTAGTTCTTGTTATCATCATACTCCGTATATTAATTACCTCCAGATTGATATTGTCGAAGTTTGTAAGTTGTGGCTACTCACCGGGTATAAAGCATTGCAATTCATTAGCCACTATTTTTATTACTAGTCACATTTTTAATATCATTAGCCACTATTTTTTATAAAGCATTACAACTAATATTACTAGTCACATTTTTAATATCATTAGCCACTAATTTTATTATTAATCACAATTTAACCCGATATAAATTTATATGCGATATACCAAAAACTTGTTGGAAATCATATAAACCAATAAACTTGTCCCACTACCCCCTTCCAGTGCGTATTATTGTCATGCTGATGTGAAAAATAAACAATGGTGTTAGCTCCTCTTTTTTCATTCTCCAAGCACTTAAGAGTTAAGATAACTTATCTTCACCTTGATTTTTTTTACAAATAAAGTTAAATTTACATTTACGGCAGGCGAAGCACATACGACCTAAAGATCAATCATTCAAATTCAAGACCATAAAAAAAATCATCCATATTAGAGACCAGGAGTATGAATCTTTTCATTTACGCCATGTTCGGGATCACTGTAAATTTCCAATTTTTGGTTTTTAAATATTTTCAACTTGATGATAATGAAGTTATTTTTGAAATTAAAATTTTTAAAATGGTATATCTTGTTATAATTTTCAAAACTGACAACAGAATTTTAAAAATCCTTTTTTCTGGTTTTCAAAAATTAGTTTTTAGTTTTGAAAAAACTGAAAATTTAAAACGATCTCATAAAATACTTTAGAAAATCAGAAAGATTCCATCAAAATAAAAAATAAAATCAGAAAGAAAGTGTATGACTCTACCGGGCCTTTCTATCAAAGGGATAATGGTTATATTGAGCTTATGGAAAGTGGCTTGATGAAGGAGGCCCGTTTTTGGAGGTGTAACTGATGCTCATGAAGGACATAGTCGCTTGATCTGCAATCAGTACCTTTTAGTTTTGGTACTAGTAGGAAAGAAATTCAAATGCAGTTCAATTAAAGTGGGTTTCATTGTTTCAAAACGAAACGATAAGCCCGCGCCAGTTAAGCGATTACCACATTCATGCAAGTTAAATGCACTCTTGCAGGCTGCATCTATCTTCATCAATACGGTTGTTTTTGGGATTGAGGTTTACGCCCTCTGAAAATGTTTTTTACACTTTTTATTTAGAGCGTTGCATAAACTTTTACATTTGCATTTTAGGAAACTTTTGTATGCAACTTATTCTTTTATGTTTTTTTATAGTGATCTCAACCACACACCTCTTCTATCTAAAACTTTGTACAATAGTAACTTTTAATATCATTTTGGGACGGAGAGGCAAACTACGTCACGGACTTTGCTCGCCAAGCAAAGTCTGAAGAGTGATATTCCCACACACTATCATCATTGCCCCTATCATTAAAAATTTTAATTGGTTTTAGAATAGAATCTCTAAAGACCCAAGTGTAGTTATTCGTCCTCTACTGGTGTTAGGTGTTGGGTTGAGCTGCATATGTGCGCCCCAAACCCATTTCATTTCTTAATAGACCACAAGGTTGCTATGATGTTTGTGCACAAGGAAAGAAAATGAGGAAACACCTCTAATGTGCAAAACGAAATAAACAAATTTGGAGGATGTTTATTGATTACTATAGGTAGATCATTAATTTTTAGGTACATTTATTTACATCGGGTGTTTTTTGTAAACAATTATAACATACATCATTAATCACCTACTAAATGTCATTAGTCGATACCTTTATTAATAGGAGTGATTTACCAAAATAGGGTGAAAAATAATTTTAATTCCCTAATTAGGTCAGGTTAGAAATTTATTCCTCACATGGTGTCCATGTAGGATTTGATGTCCCAAACTTCTTTTTTCT